>JAPDDL010001234.1:0-11774 GCA_027422435.1 Schizopygopsis pylzovi
CTGCACGAACCTATGGCGACGATACGCGCCAATATTCCCGCCGAAACGGGCGGGGCATCTGGCTATATAAGCGGTCGTTTCGCCATAGGATCCTCAGGTTTACTTCGACTGAAGCGACGACTGAGTCGTGCAGCTACCTGGCACGGCAAAGTACGCAGTACTCGTTCCGTATCTCAGGGAACCGAGGTTACGATAGTAACCGAGTACGTTCCCTATCGATACTCCACTCGTACTGCGTCTTGTAAAGACGCATATGGGAACTGAATTTAATCACGCCGTGCTAGGGTAGATGAACGACTGTATATACTTCCATAAACATAAATGCCCATAGGGAAGTAAGTAGTATACTTCAGGCTAAAGCGAGCTAAACTCATAGAGGTCGTGCTCGGCCTGGATAATCGTTCCACTTCTGTATACTCAGTTAACCGGAGTATGCAGGGTGCCAATTAGAGAGCCTGAGCGCATTGCGGTCAAGAAATCTCTGACAGGATTGTTCCCACAGCGTATGTGTACAAGCTCATCTAAGCAGAGAGGACTCTGGCCTGTAAGGCCGGTATGTCCAGGTTATAAAACCTAGCAAATGTGGACGGAGTGGCCCAGCCAGCCGCCGTACAAATCTCTGTAATGGATACACCGCTAGACCACGCCCATGACGAGGCGATGCCTCTAGTCGAATGGGCTCGTACTCCAATGGGGCATTGCAGGCCCAAAGAAGAGTATGCCAGCATGACAGCATCCACTATCCACTTAGAGAGTCTCTGCTTCGTGACCGGATGTCCTTTGGTGCGGTTACCGAAGCTAACAAAGAGCTGTTCCGTATGCCTAAAAGGGGCGGAACGCTCAAAGTAGATTCTCAGAGCTCTGACAGGGCATAACAAAGATAACTCCCGGTCCTCCTCAGACGGAGGAAGCGCGGAGAGCGTGATGACCTGAGCTCTGAACGGGGTTGAAAGTACCTTAGGTACATAACCATGCCTTGGTTTCAGGACGACCTTGGAGTCGTTAGGCCCGAATTCCAGGCAGGCAGGGCTAGTAGAGAGCGCCTGCAGGTCTCCAACTCGCTTAACCGACGCTAGTGCTAGTAGCAGAGCAGTTTTCAGCGAAAGTGACCGGAGGTCCGTAGACTGTAGCGGCTCAAAAGGAGGGCCTTTCAAGGCCCTCAGTACAGTGGGCAGATCCCATGTAGGGACAGTAAGGGGCCGAGGTGGATTCAACCTCCTGGCCCCTTCAGAAAACGGACAACTGAGTTGTCTCTGCCTACCGACTGGCCCGCTATAGGGGCATGAAAGGCCGCTATAGCTGCTACGAACACCTTGAGTGTAGAGTGAGAACGTCCTTTATCTAGCAGTTCCTGCAGAAAGGACAGAACCACCGCTAACTCAGAGGTAGAGGGGTTTTCACCACGGTTGAGGCACCAAGTGGAGAAAACAGACCACTTAAGGGCATAGAGGCGTCTCGTAGACGGGGCTCTAGCCTCAGAAATGGTGTTTAACACTCGCTCTGGGAAGCCAGTAGGCTCCCATTGAGCGGCCAAATGTAGAGAGCCCACAGCTCGGGTCGAGGGTGCCATATTGTTCCGTTCGCCTGAGAGAGGAGATCCCGTCTCAGGGGCACGGGCCAGGGGGCTGCTGTCAGTAGCTGAGTCAGCTCTGACAACCAAGGTTGGTTCCTCCACAAGGGGGCCACCAATAGCACCTTGTGACCCTGTTCCCTGATACGCCTGACGACCTGTGGAAGCAGGGCGATCGGGGGGAATGCATAAAGGAGGAGGTTGGGCCAATCGTGGGCCAACGCATCCCTGTCCTTCGAATAATAAGTTGGGCAGTGAGAGTTGTCTTTGGAGGCGAAAAGGTCTACTTCTGCCTTGCCAAAGGTCTTCCAGATCTTCTGAACCACCTGCGGATGGAGCATCCACTCCTCTGAGGGGACATTGCTCCGAGATAACATATCTGCTCCTTGGTTCAGTCTGCCCGGCAGGTGTGCTGCCCTCAGCGAGCGCAGGTTGAGCTGAGCCCATTCCAGAAGGCGCTCTGCCAGAATAAAGAGGCGCTTCGAGGAGACACCTCCCTGGTGATTTATATAGGACACCACGGACATGTTGTCTGAGCGAATCAGCACATGGCGTCCTATTAGGTCCGGCAGGAAAAACTGGCAGGCTCGACAAACTGCTAGCATTTCCAAGCAGTTGATGTGGAAGCCGCTCTCCGTCTTCGACCAATGGCCGAAGGTCGGTTTGCCTTCGCACAGCGCCCCCCAACCTGTGTTGGAGGCGTCTGTCGTGACAACTTTCCTGGTGTGGACCAACCCCATGGCCACGCCCATCTCCATCCACCGTGGGTTCTTCCAGGGGGTCAGGGCTGTTACACAGGCCTGATTCACCCTGATATGCAAGCGTCCGTGACGCCATGCGTTGTGTGGAACCCGTGGTTTCAACCAGCGTTGAAGGGGGCGCATGCGGAGCAGGCCCAGCTGTAACACTGGCGATGCTGCGGCCATAAGGCCCAGCATTCTCTGAAACACTTTGAGTGGGCGAGCGGTGTCGCTCTTGAAGGTGGCCGCGAGTTTCTGAATGGCCAGAGCGCGTTCTGGCGCTATCACCGCTCTCATGTGAGCTGAGTCCAGAACTGTACCCAGGAACGATATTCGTTGGCTGGGAGACAGTGCGCTTTTGGCGAAATTGACCCTGAGCCCCAGGCGCTCTAAGTGGCTGAGGATGAGGGTTCTGTGTGAAAGTAGTTCCACCTCTGACTGGGCCAGAATGAGCCAGTCGTCGAGGTAGTTGAGAATGCGGATTCCCATCTGTCTCAGAGGGGAAAGAGCCGCGTCCATGCACTTCGTAAAAGTACGGGGGGCCAGAGACAGCCCAAAGGGTAGGACCGTGTACTGGTAAGCCACTCCCTCGAAGGCGAATCTCAAGAATCGTCTGTGATGGGGGGCTATCTGGATGTGAAAGTATGCATCTTTCAGGTCCAGAGAACAGAACCAGTCCTCTGTGCAAATCTGCGAGAGGATCTGCTTCAGTGTGATCATCCTGAACGGCCGTCTCATGAGGGCGTGATTCAGGCGTCTGAGATCGAGGATGGGCCGGAGGCCGCCATCCTTTTTGGGGACGAGGAAGTAACGGCTGTAAAAGCCTGACTCGCTCAAAGCTGGAGAAACCATTTCTATGGCTCCTTTTTCCAGCAGCGTCATCACCTCTGAGCGCAGAACGCGAGCGTTCTCGCCCTGCACCGAGGTGGAGACCACGCCGCTGAAGCGCGGGGGTCTTCGAGCGAATTGGAGTGAATAACCTCGTTTTATTATCCCCATAACCCACTCTGACACTCCGGGGATGGCCTGCCAGGCCTCGGCCCGCGTGGCAAGGGGTTGGATAAACTCGAGTGGCCGGCTGCACGGAGGCAGGGCACTCGTGAGGGACGGAAGAAGAAAATTGCTCTCTTTTTGAGAATGTTTGTGTTTTATTTTTTCCGCTATCACAGCGGACAGTTGCATGGTCGCTTGTACGGACCCTGTAGCAACAGACACAATTCCCTCTGCACCCGGAAAAGAACGGGGTGCCAAGAGGTTTCCCATGAGAGGCCTTTTGGTGGGCGGTCCGGCCGTGGCGGGACTCGACCCTCTCCTCTTCCTGTCCTGCAGATCAGGAGGACGCCGGGCGCACAGGGTCCAACGCTATCTTGAGTCGGGGGCCCTGGCGTGTCGGAGGGGGGTGGCGTCTGGCTGAGCGTGAACGCCCTCGCGGCTGCTGAGTTCTAGCAGGCTGAGGGGCGTAAACGGCAGGTGCAGGTTTCGCAGACTGCTGAGTCGGCGCAGTCCTGGGGCGACTCTGAGCAGCTGCTGGGCTGGAGCGCTTGGGCAGGAAGTGTCGCATAGCCTGTGACGCCTTCTGTGCTTCTGTGAAGCGCTCAGCGAATCCTTTCACCGCAGGTCCAAAGAGGCCGCTGGGGGAAATTGGAGCATCAAGGAAGGAGACCCTGTCCGCATCCTTGATCTCCGTCAGCGTGAGCCACAGGTGGCGCTCGAGCACTACCAGGCTGGCCATAGACCTTCCTATGGCTTGGGCGGTAGTCTTGGTGGCTCGCAAAGCTAGGTCTGTTGCGCTTCTCAGCTCCCTGAGAGTCGCAGGATCAGGCTCAGACTCGTCTATGGCAGAGAGGAGCTTGGCCTGATAGACCTGTAAAACCGCCATAGAGTGGAGCGCCGAAGCCGCCTGTCCAGCTGAAGCGTAGGAGCGTCCAGCGAGCGCTGAAGTGGTCCTGCATGGCTTGGACGGGTGACTGGCTTTCGCCTTCCAGCCGATGGCAGTGGGTGGGCAGAGATGTGCAGCCACTGACTCATCCAGTTGAGGCATCCTCTCATATCCCTTTTCTTCAGCGCCATCAACCGTAGTGAGGGCAGATGAAGCGGAAGTACGGAGGCGGGCAGAGTAAGGAGAGCGCCAAGATCTCGTGAGCTCGTCATGTACTTCAGGGAAGAACGGCGATGGTCGTTGTTGAGGGGCCTGACGGCGCCCCGGCAGAAACCACTCATCCAGACGGCTGCGAGAGGGCTCCTCTGGTGGAGACCACTCCAAACCCAGCTCTTCAACCGCTTTGGAGAGGACACGGAAAAGTTCGGCATCCATCCCGGCTTTGGCGGCGCTGGGCGCGGGCAAACCTGAGGGGGCGGGGTCAGTCACTGAGCCCCACAGCTCCTCAGCATCTGAAGCTACCAGTGACATGCTGTCATCGGCCAGCTCATCGTCACTTCCCCCAAACGAGACCAGATCGCTCACGTTTGCGGAGGGACGCTGGTCAGGTTGGATAAAAAGGACGGGAGAAAGCTCTCTGTGTGGTGAAAACGAGGCACGCGGGATCTGAGCCGGCGTGAGCTCGCTTTCAACCAGGCGCTGAAAACCTCTGCCCCGCTGTTTTTTTCTCACAGGTCCCTGAGAGGAAGAAAACGGGAGGGCGCGAGGGGCGGGATCGCTCTCTGAAAAGAAAGCGATGCGCATGCGCAGAGAGGCGAGACTGATGCTCTCGCAGTGAGAGCAATCAGAACCAGCGAGCGCGGCATCCGCATGGGCTTTCCCCAGGCAGGAAACACACTCGCTGTGACCGTCATCGGCGTGCAGGTCTCCCCTGCACGAGCCGCAGTAACGGCGCGGCATTAGAACGCCGATTTGCTCTTTTAGAAAAACTTACGTGATCGCCGGATAGCGGCAGCGAACGGGACCGGAACTGCTGCGATGCTGGGCGCGTTGAAGGCGGATCAGCCGAGCAGATCGAGGTCGCTGGGTCCTACTGCGAGGCGTGTCAACGGCGAGTAGGCTTCTCTGGATCAGCGTAGACGAAGTCGTCGTCGCTGAAGGAGAAAAAAATCTGAGGATCCTATGGCGAAACGACCGCTTATATAGCCAGATGCCCCGCCCGTTTCGGCGGGAATATTGGCGCGTATCGTCGCCATAGGTTCGTGCAGCTCCGCTGCCGACCCATTGGTTCGTTTTCTCTACACCTGCACGAACCAATAGTCGTGCAGTTTCACTGCGTGATTAAATAAGACTTCAGTTCAGGAGAAAAAAGGCATTTTCCCATATGCGTCTTTACAAGACGCAGTACGAGTGGAGTATCGATAGGGAACTCAGCGACCGTCAGACTCTCTTTCTTAAAATCAATTTTAATCATGTTGTAGTTGCTCATTAAGAGTATCTTCAGCAAAGCCACACATGGTGCTGAATGGCCGTATGGGGTTCTTGACTGCGGTTCTGTTGTAATGATGTGAGCTGGTGTTTCGGCAGGTGCTGGAAGGCTTGCTGATGTTGAATAATGAACTGGAGGTGCAGATTGATGCCCACGACACACTGTGGGGTGAAACAGGTACGTTCATGTCTGTATCTCTCGTCTCTCTCACCATGTCGTTATTTCAGGTCCATTAGGAGTCACAATCGGTGGGAAGCTTACAGTAAATTGTGTGTCTGTAGATGTCAGAAAATACATAATCAGACACAAGCTATGGGATAAGGCTGCACAATCATCGTGTTGGCTCAAAATCTGCAAAGACCTAGGGTAATTAAATGTTAGAAATCATGTAAAATCTTCACTTCACCTTCACTGGCTGTATGTGCCACTGTACAGGAAGAGAAACTGATGTATTGTATGTATTGTGAGATGGAGGGAGTTATCCAGAAGAGATTGACTCTTCAAAAACGATGTGCATCTCAGCGGTTTAAAGACGGGCGAAAGATAAATACAAGACCGTCACTTTAATGGCCTTTTATGATTCATATTTTATTGTTTAATTGGTACATTTCTGGTGCACATACTGTGGTCTGGTCATGTGTTTAAATGCATTCATCCATCTGGAGGACATAAGAGCTCTGTTTTCCCTGAGGAAGAGTTCTGAGATAGAAAGCTACAGTATGATTTATCGTACAGTGATGTCAAGCATGTGTTGTTTCCTCATCACAAGGCCACACAGAAACACATGTATATATCAGCATCATTTGTGTGTGTTTGTGGTGTGTGTGCATGAGGACGTCTACAGAAAGTTGAACTCAAACAGATATTCAACAGATAAGAGTGTTAAAGCAAAGCAGGCCTTTCCTCAGGCAGCCGTTGACCTCCGAAAACCTGAAACACTTCACATGGGTTCTCCTTCGGCTTTCGAGGAGTTATTATATACATTATTTTCATTTCCAGGCATGGGAAGTCATGGAAAAAAATCTTAATAAAAAAAATGCTGTTAATATTTCAAACTCTGAATGCGTGTTTGCATTTCTCTTGTCTCTCTCAGCTCTGACTGCGGCCGCGGGGCGGGGGAAGCTGGAGGTGTGCAGCTTCCTGCTGGAGCGGGGGGTGCAGGTGCAGCAGGGGAACAGGAGAGGAGCGTGTGCTCTGTTCTGTGCGGTCCGACAGGGACACTGGCAGGTGCGACGCTGCGAAACACCTCAACAACATCTTCAGAACAGATGTTTAACGCAGGAACGTCTCTTTCAGATCGCAGGTCTGCTGCTGCAGCATGGGGCGGATGTGAATGTAAGCGACAAACAGGGCCGGACGCTGCTGATGGTGGCCGCCTGTGAGGGGCATCTCAGCACGGCCGACTTCCTGCTGTCTAAAGGTGAGTGACGTGCACTTCATTTCGTTTGCGTATAATATTAATAATGCAAACATCCTGTGCTTTTCCCAGGTGCCTCTTTAGCGTCGGTGGATAAGGAAGGGTTAACGCCGCTCAGCTGGGCGTGTTTAAAAGGACACAAGAACATTGTTCAGTTTTTGGTGGAGAAGGGTGCGGTTATCGACCACTCGGACAAGAATGGACGCACTCCGCTGGACCTGGCTGCTTTCTACGGAGACGCAGACATCGTGAGTGAATAGCGTGTCGTAACAGGGATCTTACTGATGTGTGAAGTCACAGGATCATGAGAGAGATTGGGGGGGTATTTGGGCAAATCTTTAGCGTATTATATTCAGTAGTTTGAGTTCACAAACAGGATGCAGATTTACTGTATCTGAGTTTAAGGGGAGTTATGTGATGGATGTTTTGTGCTGCAGTTCGGCAAACTTAGCTTCTATTTTGATGCATATTATTTATTTATTTTAGATTGTTGAATGTTAAATTTGTCTAATCGGTTGTAGGAAACAACAAATCCGGACATAAATAAAGGCATAATTAGTCAGTTATTTATTCACATTCAAAATTTGGGGGTCAGAAAGTTTTTTTTTTATATATATTTTTGAAAGATGTCTGTTCTGCTCACTGAAGCTACATTTATTTGATCAAAATACACTGAAAATTGTGAAATATTAATATAATTTAAAATAACTGTATTTTTTGTGAATATATATAGTAAACTGTAATTTATTCCTGTGATATAAATCTGTATTTTCAGCATCATTAATGGAGTCTTCAGTGTCACATGATCTTCAGAAATCATTCTAATACGTTGATTTCCTGTTCATTAAATATTTCTGATTATTATCAATGTTGAAAACACTTGTGCTGCTTCATATTTTTGTGGAAACAGTGATACATTAATTTTTTCAGGATTTTTTTATTTATAGAGAGTTGAAAAGAACAGCATTTACAGTATTTGAAAAAGATATCTTTTGTAACATTGTCTTTACTGTCACTTTTGACCAATTTAAATGCTGAATTAATTTATTTTAATTGTATTATTTATATTTGATTCTATTTTTTATTATTATATAATTACGATATTATTAAATTTTTCTACATTAAAAACATGTCTGACCCCAAACTTTTGAACAGTAGTGTATTTAGTCATAAACGACTGCCTCCTGTCATTGTAGCTTGAGATTTGGCTGTGTTTGCAGGTTCATTATCTGGTTGAGAAGGGGGCTGTGATCGAGCACGTGGACTACAGTGGCATGAGGCCGCTGGATCGAGCCATCGGCTGCAGAAACACCTCAGTGGTGCTGACCTTACTCAAGAAAGGAGCCAAACTTGGTGAGACCTGGGTCATGCGGAGGAAAATGTTGCCTTTTGGCAATATTATCAATATTTGTGTATTTGCTGTGAAATGAAAAGTATGATGGATTCTTTCAATCAGAGAAGATGTGGACTGAATAGTTATTGTAGCTTCAGATGTTTTAATGTAAGAAGATACAGTGAAAAGAATGAAGAGTTCACTAAAACAGAGCATTTGTCATCAATAACATGAGCGTGTGATATTTATTAGCCAATCACATCTATTCCTCCTGAAGCTCTTACATCACAGACCCTGCTGTGTGCGTGTGTGTGTGTGTGTGCGTGCGTGCGTGCGTGCGTGTATGTGTGTGTGTCTGTGTGTGTGCGTGCGTGCGTGCGTGCATGCGTGCGTGCGCGTGTGTGTGTGAGTGTGAGTGTGTGTGTGTGTGTGTGTGTGTGTGTGTGTGTGCGCGTGTGTGTGTGCATGCGTGCGTGCGCGTGTGTGTGTGTGTGTGTGTGTGTGCGTGTGTGTGCGCGTGCGTGCGTGTACGCTCAGCCTTTCTCAGAACCAGCGGTTTCCACTGACTTGAGCTGATTTAACTGCACAAAGCAATCATAATGCATCATGGTCTTTTTATGTGAATCTTGCTTTCAGAACTTATAACATCCAAAGTCATTTTATGCCATAATACTTTGATAAAACATGAATTGGTGATAAAACATGAATAGGTGCTTAAAATAGGTGATTAAAAATGTCACAATTTACACATTTCATGTCGGCATTGCTGATGACACAGAAACACTCTTAAATTGCATAATCAACTATTCATAATTATCAACATTTAAATGAAAGTGGCTGAAGTAGTTTCAGCGTTATTTGTTTTTTTGTCTGCTGAACCTCTGACGTAATATTTAATTCCAGCTAGTTGAAACATTTCTCATTTTCAGTTAGTTTACCTTCTAGTGTTAAAATAACAAGTTGAAATAAAAAGGTATAAAAAACTATTGTAATTTTTTTAAATAAGACAAAAAATAAATACTAATTCATATTATTTGTAAAAACTACAATATTATCTTGATGCAAAAATAACCCTGCTCTGATGACATACAGATAAAAAAAAATCTTTTAAATTTAAATTTATTTTGACCAAACACAAAGCGTGTGTGTGACCGCTAGATGGGTCTCATCGAGATCAAGCAGGGTTCAGCACACTTAGAAGAGCCAGTGTTTGGGGTCCAGAACTGTCTGTTCTTCAGTGGAAACGAGCTAAAGCTGTGTGTTGTGTAAAAGAGAAGCACGTGTGGCGTCTGCTGTGATGCTGTATTTTCTCTTTGCATGTCTCTTTCTTCTCGGTTTCTCATTCTTCTCTCTTTTAACTGCTTTCACTAAAACCCTCGTCAGGCTACAGAACGTCACCTTATGATCGAACAGGTACACTCTTTAGGTAACTCTATTTCACGCCAATTCCATCCTTCTGCTCCGCTGTGTTTCCAGGATCAGATTGATGTAACGCTCCACCTCTCTCTTCAGGTAACGCAGCCTGGGCGATGGCGACCTCCAAACCCGACATCCTCGTCATCCTCCTGCAGAAGCTCATGGAGGAAGGCAACCTGCTGTATAAGGTCAGGACACAAGCGTATCCGAAAGCCCAAGACGGAGATTCATAAGAGTCTTCCAGAGATACATTCTGACTCATATTAATGAGTGAATTCAAATAAACATGGATTAACAGTGAAACAAATGCTCATTATAATTATTTTATCAAACATTTTAATTGTGTTCATATTATTTAAAATATATATACATTTACTTACTATACATATCAATAGAATTTATTCAATGCAAGAAAATACATAATTATTATACATAAATTATTGAAAACAAGACATTTAAAATGGTAGAGAGTTAGATAAATGTTGTTTATAATTATGCTTTTACATGTTTATAATTCATAATTATAATCAACATGTCTCAATTATATATATATGTGTATATATAACTTTTAAAAACTATAATGTAATTTCATGTATTACTTTATATAAAGATACTCAGACAAGACCCAGGCAAGAGCAAGATAAATATTGATTATAATGAAATTAATTTTATATATATACAGTGGGGCAAAAAAGTATTTAGTCAGCCACCAATTGTGCAAGTTCTCCCACTTAAAAAGATGAGAGAGGCCTGTAATTTTCATCATAGGTATACCTCAACTATGAGAGACAAAATAAGAAAAGAAAAACCAGAAAATCACATTGTAGGATTTTTAAAGAATTTATTTGCAAATTATGGTGGAAAATAAGTATTTGGTCACCTACAAACAAGCAAGATTGCTGGCTCTCACAGACCTGTAACTTCTTCTTTAAGAGGTTCCTCTGTCCTCCACTCGTTACCTGTATTAATGGCATCTGTTTGAACCGTTATCAGTATAAAAGACACCTGTCCACAACCTCAAACAGTCACACTCCAAACTCCACTATGGCCAAGACCAAAGAGCTGTCAAAGGACACCAGAAACAAAATTGTAGACCTGCACCAGGCTGGGAAGACTGAATCTGCAATAGGTAAGCAGCTTGGTGTGAAGAAATCAACTGTGGGAGCAATTATTAGAAAATGGAAGACATACAAGACCACTGATAATCTCCCTCGATCTGGGGCTCCACGCAAGATCTCACCCCGTGGGGTCAAAATGATCACAAACATCCCAGAACCACACGGGGGGACCTAGTGAATGACCTGCAGAGAGCTGGGACCAAAGTAACAAAGGCTACCATCAGTAACACACTGCGCCGCCAGGGACTCAAATCCTGCAGTGCCAGACGTGTCCCCCTGCTTAAGCCAGTACATGTCCAGGCCCGTCTGAAGTTTGCTAGAGAGCATTTGGATGATCCAGAAGAGGATTGGGAGAATGTCATATGGTCAGATGAAACCAAAATAGAACTTTTTGGTAAAAACTCAACTTGTCGTGTTTGGAGGAGAAAGAATGCTGAGTTACATCCAAAGAACACCATACCTACTGTGAAGCATGGGGGTGGACACATCATGCTTTGGGCTGTTTTTCTGCAAAGGGACCAGGACGACTGATCTGTGTAAAGGAAAGAATGAATGGGGCCATGTATCGTGAGATTTTGAGTGAAAACCTCCTTCCATCAGCAAGGGCATTGAAGATGAAACATGGCTGGGTCTTTCAGCATGACAATGATCCCAAACACACCGCCCCGGGCAACGAAGGAGTGGCTTCGTAAGAAGCATTTCAAGGTCCTGGAGTGCCTAGCTAGCCAGTCTCCAGATCTCAACCCCATAGAACATCTTTGGAGGGAGTTGAAAGTCCCAAAACATCACTGCTCTAGAGGAGATCTGCATGG
>JAPDDL010001320.1:0-12372 GCA_027422435.1 Schizopygopsis pylzovi
ATTAGTTCACCTGTTTCGAGTCTTCGGGTTTTTCGAGTCGTTCGTTCATCTTAAACGAGACTCAAAGGTCCGAGTCGGTAAAATGATCCGAACTTCCCATCACTAGAATTTGCGAGAGCGTATCTGTCCACGCGCTGCACAAGAATAGACCGTGAACAGTTGTTCAGCGCAGCTTCTTACGTGTTGGATGAGAAAAGAAACAGACCAACTTGTGACAAAGCTGAAATGCTACTTTTTGTAAAGAATAAAACGTTCAAACGTATAAACGTCAGTTCTGTACAAGATTATTATTTTTATTTTACCTTAAAATTACATTGACTTAATTCGATTTAACAAGCACGAGCTGTAGCATCTTTGCTTTTGCTCGGTGCACTAAACATTATTTGATTTAACATTTTGGAATAATTTATTTATACAGCCTACTTTGGTTGTATTTAGTTTCACTGGTAAATACCTTTTTTCTTTACACCAATTTTAAAAATGACAACAAATGTTGATTAAGTAACATCTTTGTTTGGACTGTTGAATGTGTGTTGGTTGTGTTGTTTAGATTGTAACTATGCAAATGTTGCCTTTAATTTCACATGGTTACTGTTAATGTTTTCATTTAAGGCCAGTTTTATGTAGTTTCAACCCAATTTAAAAACCATCTTGGTCCATCTTCAACTGTTGACCAGTTGAACATGAGAGGCAGAATTTGTAAAGATGCTTGTTTGTTTTTTCTAATAAAATATATTGATAGGCATTTAAAATTTGTTTAATATGCTATATCCATTAAAATAAAAGCTTAAGAACATTTTGAATTGTAAATAATTTTAATCAAAAACTTGTGACACAGCCACTATGTCATATTGAAGTAACACCACAGACGTAATTATAACACCACAGACCTTATAACGCAAGTTACTAAAGGCTCTGTGTTACCAGAAAATGCATTAACACCAGAGACAGTAACACCACATACAAATCAGCTTAGACTTTTCTAAAATGGAGGCTACCATCATGATGATTTCAAGATCAGGGGACATTTTGGAAATATCAACAAGTATGTATTTATATTTTTTTTTATTAAAATATGCCAGATCTGCAAGTTATCAACATAACACCACATACACTAATGACAACACATGAAATTGTCAGAGATTTAGCTAGCTTCAAAATGTATAAGAAAGAATGTACTCCCCATGCACCCCTCAGATCAACCAGAACCTGCAGTGACCGTTACACACAGGAAGTAGTCCAAATAGAATTCTCCCTTTTCTTAAAGGGGTGACATTCATTGTTGAAACACCACAGACATGAATTTGGGGGGCAACTTTTTTCTTAAATATATATATTTTTTAAACAAATATTATACATGTTAAATCAAATCTATATTCACTATATAAACACTTTATTTGTGTTAGAATCTTTCATTATTTCTTGTTGGTTGCTTAAAGGAAAAAAAATCGGTATCGGAATCGGAATCGGCCAGTTTGCTCGAAAAAAATCGGTATCGGAATCGGCCACGAAAAATCATGATCGGTGCATCACTACTATTTACAGTAATAATAATTGTAGTTAATATGGTTTCCATTATATTTTTCTAAAACAACAAAATGGTATCGATAGAAATACTAATTAGACTCCGTTAAGATAAAGTCACGAGCTGTCAGATGTTATCTGATTTCTAGGTTGTCAACTTGTTAACTTATTATGATTAACTGCTGAAGAATATGGACCAGTGTATGTCTGTTTGTAATGATACACATCTGGGTTGTCTATTTGAACTATACAGTTGGATAATAAACGTGCACCATTTTCCAGCAGTTATGAATCATGAAGTACTTACGAATCACTGATTTCTGAATGTCTGCTTTAGGAAATTGGATATATATTCTGTATATATTCTAGAGATGGCTCGATAGCATAATTTTGGCTTTGGTACGATACCAGAATGTAATACCTCTGTATCGATACCATAGGTGACAAATCACCAGCCTAAAGAAATAAGTAAACAAAGTGATTGATCATCATATACAGTTTTGATTAATATTGGTTAATGTTAGATATGTGTTTAATGTATAAAGTAATGTTAACGCACTAAACATGTATTAGTAGTAGCCTATATTTATAATTTATAAATAATTATTGACTTTTATTAATAAGTGCTGTAATACTGTTAATGAATTATAACAAATGTTTCGTTAAAGTGTTATTCTAATAGCCAAAGTAATATTCAAAATCTCATTATTATTTCTCTCTCCCTCAGATTGTTTTCATATTTCAGACTTGGATAGGCAAAGAAAAAGCTTTAAATATAAATTTCTCTCTCAGTTGCTTCATGTTTGCGGTCAGCAGCGTGGCAGAAACATTCCCTTCATATTATTGATACTAAAATGAATATAGCAAAACTGTTATTTCATTCATTTTAATGTAATATTTGATTGTTTAAAATGCAAGTGCAAATATTATGTGACCAAAATTTCACTGGTTCTAGTGTCACATGTTTGAGCTTTCGTGAATCAGTTGTGAATAAAAGTTCAAATTAAATCTGAATTTATGAATGATGCACTTACTAACCTGTCGATCTTTTAATTCTCGGAAAAGACCAGGATGAGCAAAGGACAAATGCTTAGCGAGATTTGATGTCTTGCCTCCTGTGGTCAGTTCGTTCACCTTTATCATCTGTTTTGTATGAAAAGTAATGCCATATTTCACTTCTACTGTTCTCTTTATTTATTAATTTCGGTTGCGTTGATAGAGTTTCACCTGTTTGATCTAGGGTTGTAACGATATACCGGTAAGACGGTATACTACGATATAAACACGTATGAATATCATACCGTGTACATTTGCTTATATACGGTATTTGGAGAAAATAAAAGTTGCAGTATCTCACCTGCGCTCAGGCAACAACTTTCCACTTAACTGTTCTCTTGATCCACGGAGACAACATCAGAGACAGAGGCCGTTATCTCTAATCTCTATCCCACGTCCAAATATAAATCTAAATTGATAGTATGGGAATATTTTAGATATAGAAAAGACAAACGCTTATTTGTCCTTGAGGATAGACACAGTTAACAAAAACTGGTCTCAAAGCAGCCGCATAAAGAGGAAACACATCGAACATGTTTTCCTATATTTCAGAACAGCATCCCTCTGTGCAGATGCAGTTATATCCCATTTATAACTTAAAATGAAAGCCTTATGATTTCCGTGATGCGGAGTGAATCCCAGAATCCAGTCATGACAATGAATTTACAATGCAGATGTCACATAAAACGCGCGGTTTGATGGATTGATGAATAAATCAAAAACAGAGCTGTCAAATCACTACACGGTCTAGTGTCTGTGATTATTAAAGCGAAAAAACACTGCTATATAAAATATAATTGTTTGTTTTGCGTTTCTCTCTGTGAGTGAGTGGCATTGTGTCGTGTACTGCATACTCAAGTATGTGTGCGCCTGCTGTCTTACTATCGGAGGACAAACACTGAGAGAACAATTAATAATCCTTTCATCATTTTATTTGAGAAAACCATTGTCAGATACACTGACACGGAAAGCTCTTCACTACTACCCGTCTTCTGTGATTCGCGGCAGCTTAGACGCTTCAAATGCGTATTACTGCCCCCCTCAGTTCACTACTACCCGTCAAAATAAAAGTCTGCTTTTTATCTCGAAGAAATTAACAGAAATTACTATTGTACTATAATGTAGCCTACTTCTAAAATAATAATAATAATAAATAGAAACATTTAAGGAATATAATTTCCCCCTCAATTTTATTTAGTAAATCTCTGTTGTGCAGCCCTTTACGAAAGCATAAAAGTTATTTTCATTTGATTACATTTTAAATTATTAATTAAATTGTTAAAGCGTAATACATTAATTTCATTACCACCATTTTTGATAGTATATTTTTATTATGTCATAAAAGTACAGAATCCAGAAAAATTAAGTCAAACCAGAATTTATGAATTATTAATGATGAATATAAGTTGTTAAACTAATATATAATCGATGATGAAATCTACTTGATTGTTTTTGATGAATTAAATTTGAATAAACACATGCTTTGTCAACCAAAGAAAAACCTGTTTTGATTGTTTAATACCGTATACCATGATACCGTGAAACCGTGATATTTTCTGAGACGATTATCATACGGTCAAAATCTCATACCGTTCCAACCCTAGTTTGATCCATCACGTAGTTCTGTTGTCAGGTTTACAGGTTTCGCAGCAATTTGGGAAGCACTGCCACCTACAGGTGAACTTCATAACAGCAGCGTATGAAATACTTAAAAATATGATATCGTGCCGTTTTTTTCCATGCATCCCTAATATATACCACAGTTTTATAAGGTTTTTTGTGGAAATTAGTACTTTTAGTCAATAAGGATGCATTACATTTATCAAGTGACAGCAAAGGCATTTATAATGTTTATAACATAACTGTTTCAAATAAATGCTTTTCTTTAAATCGGGAAAATAAAAAAATATCAGTTTCCACAACAATATGAAACAGTACAACTGTTTTCAACATTTATAATATTAAGAAACATTTGTTGAGCAGAAACATCACATTAATAAATTACATTTTAAAATATGTTCAAATAAAAACAGCTATTGTTAACTGTAATAGTATTTTAGAATATTATTGTTCTTGCTGCATTTTTCATGGGGAAAATTGGCCTAGTTCTTCTGAGTTAACCCTATTTATGCACACACACATTGTATAGACACTCACTGGCCACTTTATTAGGTACACCTTGCTAGTACCGGGTTGGATCCCCCTTTGCCTTCAGAACTGCCTTAATTCTTCGTGGCATAGATTCAACAAGGTGTTGGAAACATTCCTCAGAGATTTGTGTCCATATTGACATGATAACATCACGCAGTTGCTGCAGATTTGTTAGCTGCTCATCCATGATGCGAATCTCTCTTTCCACCACATCCCAAAGGTGCTCTATTGGATTGAGATCTGGTGACTGTGGAGGCCATTTGAGTAAAGTGAACTCATTGTCATGTTCAAGAAACCAGTCTGAGATGATTTGAGCTTTGTGACATGATGTATTATCCTGCTGGAAGTAGCATCAGAAGACGGGTACACTGTAGTCATAAAGGGATGGACATGGTCAGCAACAATACTCAGGTAGGCTGTGGCGTTTAAACAATGCCCAATTGGTACTAAGGGGCCCAAAGTGTGCCAAGAAAATATCCCCCACACCATTACACCACCACCACCAGCCTGAACCGTTGAGACAAGGCAGGATGGATCCATGCTTTCATGTTCTTAACACCAAATTCGGACCCTACATCTGAATGTCGCATCAGAAATCGAGACTCATCAGACCAGGCAACGTTTTTCCAATCTTCTATTGTCCAGTTTCGGTGAGCCTGTGTGAATTGAACCGTTTCCTGTTCTTATCTGACAGGAGCGGCACCGGTGTGGTCTTCTGCTGCTGGAGTCCATCTGCTTCAGGGTTCGATGTGTTGTGTGTTCAGAGATGGTATTCTGGATACCTTGGTTGCAACGAGTGGTTATTTGAGTTACTGTTGCCTTTCTATCATCTCTAACCAGTCTGCACATTCTCCTCTGACCTCTGACATCAACAAGGCATTTTCGTCCAGACAACTGTCACTTACTGGATATTTTCTCTTTTTTGGACCATTCTCTGTAAACCCTAGAGAAAATCCCAGTAGATCAGCAGTTTGTGAAATACTCAGACCAGCCCGTCTGGCACCAACAACCATTCCACGTTCAAAGTCACTTAAATCCCCTTTCTTCTCCGTTCTGATGCTCGGTTTGAACTTCAGCAAGTCGTCTTCCCCACATCTAGATGCCTAAATGCATTTAGTTGCTGCCATTTGATTGGCTGATTAGCAATCTGGGTTACCAGGCAATTGAACACATGTACCTAATAAAGTGGCCGGTGAGTGTATATTGTGTGTGTTAAATTTATCATCGCTTTGATTGATAATTATTTGCTCTTTCTGTAGGTAACTTGTCTTCATGAAGATTTAATTATCACATACTCTCAGCTGTAAACACCGGACAGAGATCTAAGATGCCCATTCCCCCTCCTCCTCCTCCTCCTCCCCCCACCCTTAGCCAGGTAAGTACTCTCTAGTTGGCTGGTAATTTTATTGGGAACTGCAAAACCTTACCTCAAAAATATTCACAGCATGCTCTATGCAAACTTCAAATGCTTCTGTGAAAACTTGACCTGAACAATAATAAATGCTCGGTTTTTCCACAGGCAAACACAACTCCTCCCAAGCTGAACCGAGATGAAGCAAAGGGCAGAGGGGCTTTGCTCTCTGATATCTGCAAAGGGACCAACCTGAAGAAAGTTGGCGTTGTCAATGACAGGAGTGCACCTATAATTGAGAGTAAGTGGAAGACACATGAGAATTGCATGAATTTGATTGGTCGGCAAATGTGGTACATCACTGAATTCTATTCTGGCTTCTTCAGAGCCGAAAGGAAGTGGCGGAGGCGTGTCCAGCAGTGGAGGGTCTTCTGCACCGGTCCAGCCAGTGGGAGGGTTGTTTCAGGGTGGCGTCCCAAAATTACGACCTGTAGGAGGTGTGATGATTGTTAAAAATGTTTGCTTTTGGTCTATTTAAAGGAAATGTTCATCCAAAAATGGAATTGTTTTAACACCCTCTGTTGTGCTCTATATGCTGTTGCTCAAATGAGAATTTGAAAAATATTCACATTTACAGTATTATACCAGTGATAAGACAAGCTACACTCTTGAAAATAAAGGTTCCAAAAGGTGCTTTTGCAGCAGTGCCATAGAAGAACTATTTTTGGTTCCTCAAAGAATCTTTCTGTGAACAGTTCTTAGATGAACCATTTTTTCTTACTAAGGAACATTTTAAAAATCAAAAGATTATTTTTCCACTGTAGTATCTTTCATCGGTCACACACGCCTGGCCTGAAGTTCACTTCCAGTCTGTGTTTGTTTATCGGTCTGGCTAGTGGTGCCAAATACAAATGCAGTTAAGGTAAAGAGTAGACTGAAGTTGGGCTCAGGTTGTTGTGCTGTGGGAAAGGGATGCAGCCATTAGCCGGTTTTACTATTAACCGCGCTTTAAAACGTCACGGTTAATTAATCGTAAAGGTTCTGCTAAACCGAGTGTTTCTGTTGCACAGAACGGAACTGTTGCAGCTTGCGCAAAACAAAAACAAAGGCACACTAGCGGCGGTGCACCAGCTTAAAATGTCGTGCTTATCAGAGACACGGGACACAGAGGCTACTACACTGAACTAGATTAACTATGACAGAGGGACCAAACAGTGATCCTTTATTTCCACCAGAGAATGTCTAAAGTTGATAGTGTGGGACCATTTTGGTTACACCAAGAATTACCAGGCGTCATTTAAATATTGCCATAAATATTATAATTGATTTAAATATCGCTGTTAAAGAGTATACATAAGGGATAATGCACGGCTAGCCAACCTGTTCTCGTTGTGAAATAAACTATTTTAATGCACGACATGAAGGCAAGGACCACCTGATGCAAAGTTCGTTAGCTTTAACATTCTGCCGTTTCAGAAAGAGATGAAATAGTGCGGAGAGACAGGAGACCGTTGCGTGTGTGTATTAGCCTACCTGCTTCTGCGCATCACTAACTACAAACAATGACGAGTTATTTAAACAGTCATTTTACCCCCTCTTTGCTAAATAGTATAATGTAGCAATCCAGTATCTTAGATTCTAAGCTGTTTTATTAATGAAATAAGCTTCTGTCATCCTAAATGTTTGTGTGGGCAGCTCGATCTCACAAACTAAAATAATAGACATGATTTATTCAGGCCATATGTAAAATCAGATGAATAAAGATTATTAAAATGAATAAGTATGTTGGACAGTTGGTTACAATAATAATTCAGTTTATTCCCCTCATTAGTAACAGTGTCCTCGGTGGGATAAAGTTAATATGAATAATTATTAGTAATATCAATAATACTTAATTAACATTGTGATTTATCATCCTTGTTATAGTATTATATACATTTACTATATTGTTATAGTAAAAATGTGACCTCAGGTCTAAAATAAATGTATAAAGAATATACAAAAAATGAAAACCAAATACATTTGTGATCTATTTTAATTAGTTATTTTATAACAGGGAAATACTGACATGGATGTTTACAGAGCAGATGTCACCTTTTTAATTCCAATTATAGGAGAGATGGACTCTTTTTTCTTTAGTATTATTATTTTGTGCTATATTATTGGTTACTGTGCTATTTCTGTTTCAAAAGGCAGCAATAAATAACACTTTAATATCTAAAGAGTGTTTATGTGATTTTATGAAACCATGATTATTCCTAAGACTATAATCGTACCAACAAATTCTATACTCGTTGCATCCCTACTGTGGGATGTGTTTCCCATGCATTCATTTATTTGTGGCAGCCTGCCACAATATCAAAACTGACCGCAAAAAAAATAGATTTTCTAAAAGGCTTTGACTTCGTTAAATAAACGAGCACTGCACGTTTCAAAATCAAAATGCGGCACATGTGTTTTATTTCTCTGAATAAAACCAACTGTCTTCAGAAAATTTTGGCCATTACAGCCATTACAGTGGACAACTATTTATTTGTATTTTGTGCATGCGCAGTAATGCTTGTTTTGTTGGTCGTTGTCTATAAAGAACCTTTTGTGGAATGCAAAGAGACCATGGATGTTTAAGGTTCTTCATGGTACCATAGATGCCAAAAAGAACCTTTACTTTTAAGAATGTGTAGCTTTACTACTTAAGGTTGTTTTTTTCTAAAATATGTGCTCATTCATTCTGCAGTGATCATTGTCTGAAAATATGACTGATATTAGATTATTGTGCCAGTGTTTCTCAGATATGCAAAGGGAGTGTCCTCAAACTAAACGCACATCTTGTAATTATGGTTGATTCTTCCACTGAACCGATTGTTGCAGATGGTTCTGCGAGCAGGTCTGCGTTGCACCCTCCTGGCACTCGTTCTGCTGCAGCTCGCCCACCCGGCAGCCACGATGACCCCGACAGTCCCTCTCAGCAGGCCTCTCCTCCAGAGTCTGGCCGTTTCCAGAGACCTTCCCTGCCTGATCTCTCCCGTTCCCCCGGTGGAGGCAGCAGCCCCTCTACAGGCATGAAGCACAGCTCTTCTGCCCCACCTCCGCCACCCCCCATGTCTCGGCGTGGAAACGCTCCTCCTGCCCCGCCGCAGAAAGCCATGGCGCCCTTGTACAATCGAGAAAAGCCACTTCCGCCAACTCCAGGGCAGAGAGGACCCTCTCCAGCGCCGGTCCGTGAGAATGCACCACCTCCACCAGTGAAACCTCCTCCGTCACCTGCAAGCAGCCGCTCGTCTTCATCCTCTTCTTCCTCCCTGGCCCCGCCGCCGCCCCCTTACCGTCAGCAGTCTGGGGTTTCCAATGGCCCCTCCAGTCCTGTGAATGAGGCAGCCCCGGATCTGCCCCAGAGACACAACTCACTCAGCAAGAAGCCTTCAGCAGGTGGACACACACCGACACGCGGACATGCGCCACCTCCACCACCGTCACCCACCCCACAGGCCGCCAGACCCCCTCCTCCAGCACGAGAGCCCACGGGACGAGGAGCAGGTGAGCTCTATTGTCTGTGACATTTATCTAATTTACTAAAATGTTTTAAACTACACTATTTATGTTTTTGAAAATAGTCTCTTCTGTTCACTAAGGCTGCATTTATTTAATCAAAAACACAGTAATAACATTAATATTGTGAAATATTATTACAACTTTATACTTAAAAATATTTGTTCCTGTGATATAAAGCTGAATTTTCAGCATCATTATTCCAGTCTCCAGTGTCACATGATCTTTCAGAAATCATTATAGCATGCTGATTTGCTGCTTTTAATATTAATATAAAAAAATTATTATTTGTGTAAATTTTGATCCATATATTTTTCAGGGTTCTTTGATGAAATAAACAGCATTTATTTGAAATATAAATCTGTTTTAGCATTATAAATGCCTTTACTTTCACTTTTTATCGATTTAATGCAACTTTGCAATAAAAAAAGTTAGAAAAATATATATATATATTAGAGCTGGGCGGTATACCGGTTCATACCGAATACCGGTGTTTTTTTTTCTTACGATATGAATTTTTAAAATACCGCAATACCGGTGTCATTTAAATAACGTTCGGAACGCGACACTGTTAGAGAGGGGTCTCTTTTCACTATTGCATTTTGGCAAGGATACAGCTGTATGTGTTACTAAGCGTGAACGTTCAGAAACTGAAGCACTAGTAGAATGTGAAGAGAGAGAAGAAGTCATCCACAATATCCACATCGACCACCACAAATACCCCCCGTCCGCTGCCATCAGCTCCCGCGTCTCTCACAATCTAAAGTTCTCCGTCGATATGACGGATTCCCGTCAATTGCAGAGTTCCCGCCTTCTTAAATTCACTTTTCATCATTTTAAGACTGTAAATACGCTTACATTTCTCAAATAGTGTTATAAATGTCTTGATTTCAGCTTGAATAGGTGTTAAATGAAGGAAAGACGAGGTGTATTCAGTCTGTTGAGGGGGATGTGATCAAAGCCTGGAGTGGATTAAAGCACGTTCCTCTCTCCGCTCTCAGCGTTCTGTAATCACTCCGCTCTGGATCCACTCCGGGTTTACATTCCCGCTCACGGAGAAACTGCTCTGTGTTCACTCCATTTAAACATTATCAGGGATTACTGAGGGGAAAGAAACATGTAGGAATCATGTAGCACACTGTTGTTGTTCTGCGGAACACCAAAAATCATCCCCGCCTCGGCAAACAACATAGTAACACTCGCATCATTCACAGTCGGGTTCTTAGCAGAGAACACAGAGCAGAACTTGAATTACGGCGCGGGATTGCGGCTATTAATAATAATTATACTCATTCCCGCAGGTATATCCGACAGAATGCATCACATTTGCACGTGCTTTTGATTCTTGAGCTCACTCATGCGCTCTTAATTTCTGTGCGCCCACAGATCGCGATCAGGAGACAGCTTTTAATAATTATAAGGGGAGTTTGCAAATGTGATATATTGATTTAATACAAAAGATCAATAAACAAGTACTGCATGATTTTGATTCTATTTCATCAACGAAAATAGTTCAAAATAAAGTAACAGCTGAGCCGTTGTGCATCACTAAAAGCAAATTTATATGTAAAACATTAATGTCCACATGAATCTATGAATGTAATTGCACTCATGCCACCTCTGAGCCTCATTAAACGTCTGAAAATGTACGTACAAGCCACTTTTGTGTTCTTCTGTGCCAAATTATACAAATGATTTCATGATTGTTAACTTATTTGTCGTATTGTACTTATTATATATTTTTTAAATATTTCCTTGCTAAAAGCTTATAAACATACATTTTTGAATTTGAAGTAGATGTAAATGATGCTATTGCAAAGGTAAAGATAAAATACCCCTGTAAGTCACTTTAAGGAGTCAAACGTCACCTCGTATTCGGAAGGCAATTTTTTTTATCAGAATTTTTTTTTATTGATCAGAAGGTACTCCTAAATGTTTTTAATTAGGAGGACAAGCGCTCCTAATTACAAGAAGAAAAACACCGCTCTTAAACTGTGTGTGTGTGACTGTAGCCGTACGGCTGTGGAATGGGGTTTGGCCGAGGAAATATTTTTTTGCTTTAACCCCTGTATTTAGTGTGGACTTCTTCTACAATATTCACTCATCATGACACTAAAATATGGCATTCTAAGTCAATCTACTGCAGTTTTTCCTCAGTCAGTAGAAAATGTGGTTAACACCCGGTCATGCATAGAAAAAAAAAAAATACCGTCATATACCGTGAAACCGGTATAATTTAGAAAAATACCGTGATATAAATTTTTGGTCATACCGCCCAGCTCTAATATATATATATATATATATACCTTCTATAAAAAAATATATAAACCTTAGTGTTTATCTTAGTGCTGGGCAATGATTAATCACATCCAAAATAAACGTGTTTGTTTATATAATATATGTGTGTGTGTACTGTGTATATTTATTATTTTAAATGATTTGTCTATTTATGTTTATCTTTTAGTTTTTTGCTAGTTGTTTCAATTTGACTTCTTACTTTTTCTAGCTCCTCCAGTTCCTGGGCAGCCGTCACGAAATGGCCGGGATGCTCCTCCGCCGCCTCCACCTTCTTACCGGACTCATAGCACTTCCTCGGATGTCCTGAGCCGAGGCAAGCCCCCTCCTCCCCCCTCCCGCACTCCAGCCGGACCCCCGCCCCCTCCCCCGCCCATCCGCAATGGACACACTTCCATTTCCCGTTCCTTTGTTGGTGAGTCCTTTATGCTCACTCTCACTCCGCACCT
>JAPDDL010001457.1:0-12809 GCA_027422435.1 Schizopygopsis pylzovi
ATTAAATTACTTTGACATTGACGAGCGCTGTTTGCCGCTGAGGCAGAGCAGACTTTTAAAGCTTTTTTTGTCATCCTAACAAGAGCGCTGCGTAATTGAGGACAGCAGATGCTCATGTAGGCCTATAATTATCTTTATTGAAGTGAGTTAGGTTTAAATCGCCGTCAAGCATTAATTCACGATTTTTGTTGTTGCAATTTTACACATAATAATCCACGATGATCACAGTACACAAAACTGAAATTGCACGTCAAAATAACAGTCAATATTTTTTGAGACCCACCCCCCAAAAAAATAAATTACTTTCCACAAATCATGTTTTCAGGGGAGCCCATGTATTATTAAGGGGAGCCCCTAGCTCCCCCATAGTTCGCACCCTGCTTACCAGGATGGCCATTTTAACGTAATTTTGTGTGTAATTTTGCCGCTTAAACGCAACAAGCTGCACTTTTAGAGCCCCATATTTCAGCCTCGACTTTTAGCTTATGGCTTCGGGACAATTTTCACGTCAGACGCGGGCCGGGCATCGGGCTTGTTTTAGGATTCCTCCTTATTTCTGTATTTTAGAAATCCATCAATTATTATGGTGATGAAAAGGATTAGCCGCTCGTGGAAACAATACCGCGACTGACAAGAGCAGCTCGACCTGTCTAAAAGCACACATTTGTCTAGGTTAAACGTTTAAACTAACATTGTGATATGCTTTTTTAAGTATTTTAAATATAGATTTTATTTTAGTCAAGAGGTGATTTAAGAAGGCTAAATTGATCAAACATAATAGCCAAACTCACTGTCTGCAGCTGGCCGATTGCTCAAAAGATACTTTAAAAACAAAAACTTGAATTTAATAAACAAATAAATGTTCCAAACATATTTCTAAATTAACTTAATAAAGAAACGAAATACGCTTTGCCATTAAAAACGAAACTGAACTATTTGAATGGCTAGAACAGCAGCTGTGTAATGGGGAAGAGAGAAAGAAAGACATGGGCTCCAGTCGGACTCGAGAAGGTAATTCTGATATCTGCTAAACAAGGATTGGACTGGGGCGTATGTTTGAGGCCCGTGCAGGATTCTACTGAGGTTGTTTGGTACCAAAGTCAATTTGGTACTCGCAAGGCGGCTTTATACGGACGGCATTTGGACATGACTGAGTGCAGCAGAAACCGCTTCTGGAGCGCGCGAGTACAGAACGGCTTAAAAAGACGTGCAAATAAAGGCTACATTTTAGTGACAATGCAACAATGACCCGATTAGGCAGGTGACAATTCTGTCAACTGTACCAAAATGCCAGAGAAAGACTTGTATCGCACCGTGCAGCTCTTTAGTGCAGACGAGATGCGCTGATTACGTGCTTTAAGAGAAAGTCAATGAGAAAAAACACAGCTGATAAATCCGTTTTCAAATGACTGATTTGATATTCTGTGTGGATCTATTTACTCATCAGCCTAAAAGCTATAGGCTATTGAATAAATGTGTGAATATCCATCATTTTAAAGTCGAAAGCTGCGGGAAAGAGTATAAATATGCGATATAGCACATGCGCAATTCCGTACCGAAATTCAGGACCTGAATAAACATAATTGTATTATACAGAGATTTGTCAAATAGATTTCCATGACTTTTCCAAAACTTTCTGGGTTTATTCATTTTTCCAAAACTTTTCCAGGCCTGGAAATTGTGGTTTTAAAATTCCATGACTTTTCCAGGTTTTTCATGACCGTACGAACCCTGTTATTGATAATTCACTTTACAGAACACGCTACATGAATAGTTAACTATTCAAGTAATCGCAGCACACCTGCACGAACATCCCTGCTCTCCTCTACAGCCCGTGGCACTGCCACCACAGTCTCTGCTGCTCTCCATTGCTGTTAAAAACATTCACATGCCGAGAATAAAGAACACTATTCCGTCTCCTTTCTTTGTTGTGAGTTTGTTTGTGGCGCGTTTACGATGATGTCACGGCAGTAGAGGCGGCGCAATTATAACGACGCGTGAATAATCCCGCCCACTCTATAGCGGTACTAAACTGCAGTGGAAATGTAAACCGACGCGAACTGAGCCGTACCGTACCGTAACGAGCCGTGCCGAACTGTACCGTACCATGCAGTGGAAAAGCGCCATAGGATAGTCAAAAGTTAGAAAAGAAATCAAACATTTGGGGATTACAGTTTTCAAAACTCACTTCACTTCATGCAGTGCAATGCAGTGAGACGCTCTTGCGTTCCTCCCCCACCCTACAGACATTACAAACATTGCCCCCCCCCCGACCATTCGCCTCTGTTCGCTTCGATCCGCTGGCCTGGTCAAGCGGGTCTGATCAGCGCCGGATCAGTGGCTGCGGGATCAGATGGCTGCTTGCTGGGCCGGATTCACTTCCCCTGTGGCTATGTCGTGTATGTGCTTTTGTGTTGCTGAGGTGTTTTTCCTGTTCTCACACTGTACTCCCCAAGGAGCATAGTATGGGGGTTATTTTTTTCTCCTCACTTTCCTCATGTAAATGCTGTATTTTTCTTCAATTCTACTTGCATTTCACTACTGATTATACTTGTATGATTGTGTATGTGACGAATAATAAAGAACCTTGATCTTTAGATAAGCCACTTCCCATAAATGATCTTGAGTCTATTAAACATTAGTTTACCATAAAAACTATGTGTAAGGCATCAAAGGTATAGAGTTTTAGACATTCTGAACCACAAACACATGACGAGCTAAAGACATTAATTCACAACACATTCCTTTAGCATGACTTTATTATGCAGTGATGCAGAATAACAGACTAAATAAGCACATGCACAGTTTATCTAATTCCACAAAGGCAGACTTCTGTCTGTCAGTGTAACGAATGACAGGTCAGAGGCGAGAGTAGATCCACTTGCAGCTTTATTAGTACAAGGAAAAGGTCAAACAGGCAAATATCAAGCAGTGGTATCGAGGGCAACGTAGACAAGGCAGAGTCGAAATCAGAGGCAGAGCAATGGGTCAGGGCAGGCAGAGAAGATTACCAGTAAACAGGCGAGGTCAGAGAGGCAGGAAGCAAATGAACAGGAGAGGGAGTCAACAGTCCAGGTAGTACATGGATAGACAAACTAGGGAAAACGCTCGGAAATGTTAGCCAGGGCAAAACAAGACTTCGCAGTGAGTGCATGTGAGAGTGCTGCTTAAATGTGTGTGAGTGAATGAGGTGCAGGTGAGGTGAGACAATCAAGACTAATGAGTGAATGGTGACAGCTGTGTGATTGGTGTAATGGTGGACGGGAATGTGTGAGTGCAGTGCATGATGGGAGATGTAGTCCATGGGTGATGTGCAGTATGAGTGAGTGGTAACCAGATTCATGACAGAGCCCCCCCCCTAAGAGCGGCTTCCAGACGCTTTACACAAAGCATACTCCAGGAGGGCGGTGGAGCGGAGGTGGAACCGGGGGAGGGGACGGAGGGCCAGGTCCATGTGGGGCCAATGAGACAGGAGCCCACCAGGGCAGGGCGGACGAGACACCAGGGATGTGAAGGGACACTGGGTAGACCGCTGTGACGTGAGGTGACTCTGGCAGGTCAGCGGAGGCGTGAGGTGACTCTGGCAGGTCAGCGGAGGCGTGAGGTGACTCTGGCAGGTCAGCGGAGGCGTGAGGTGACTCTGGCAGGTCCGCGGAGACGTGAGGTGACTCTGGCAGGTCCGCGGAGACGTGAGGTGACTCTGGCAGGTCAGCGGAGACGTGAGGTGACTCTGGCAGGTCAGCGGAGACGTGAGGTGACTCTGGCAGGTCAGCGGAGACGTGAGGTGACTCTGGCAGGTCAGCGGAGACGTGAGGTGACTCTGGCAGGTCAGCGGAGACGTGAGGTGACTCTGGCAGGTCAGCGGAGACGTGAGGTGACTCTGGCAGGTCAGCGGAGACGTGAGGTGACTCTGGCAGGTCAGCGGAGACGTGAGGTGACTCTGGCAGGTCAGCGGAGACGTGAGGTGACTCTGGCAGGTCAGCGAAGACGTGAGGTGACTCTGGCAGGTCAGCGGTGACGTGGGGTGACTCTGGCAGGTCGACGGAGACGTGGAGTGACTCTGGCAGGTCGACGGAGACGTGGAGTGACTCTGGCAGGTCGACGGAGACGTGGAGTGACTCTGGTAGGTCGACGGAGACGTGGAGTGACTCTGGCAGGTCGACGGAGACGTGGAGTGACTCTGGCAGGTCAGCGGTGACGTGGGGTGACTCTGGCAGGTCGACGGAGATGTGGAGTGACTCTGGCAGGTCGACGGAGACGTGGAGTGACTCTGGCAGGTCGACGGAGACGTGGAGTGACTCTGGCAGGTCGACGGAGACGTGGAGTGACACTGGCAGGTCGACGGAGACGTGGAGTGACTCTGGCAGGTCGACGGAGACGTGGAGTGACTCTGGCAGGTCGACGGAGACGTGGAGTGACACTGGCAGGTCGATGGAGACGTGGAGTGACTCTGGCAGGTCGACGGAGACGTGGAGTGACTCTGGCAGGTCGACGGAGACGTGGAGTGACTCTGGCAGGTCGACGGAGACGTGGAGTGACTCTGGCAGATCAGGCGCCCACCAGGGCGGAGCAGACGAGACAGACGCCCACCAGGGCGGAGCAGACGAGACAGACGCCCACCAGGGCGGAGCAGACGTGACAGGCGCCCTCCAGGGCGGAGCAGACGAGACAGACGCCCACCAGGGCGGAGCAGACGAGACAGGCGCCCTCCAGGGCGGAGCAGACGAGACAGGCGCCCTCCAGGGCGGAGCAGACGAGACAGGCGCCCTCCAGGGCGGAGCAGAGGAGACAGGCGCCCTCCAGGGCGGAGCAGACGAGACAGGCGCCCTTCAGGGCGGAGCAGACGAGACAGGCGCTCTCCAGGGCGGAGCAGACGAGACAGGAGGCCTCCACAACGGAGCAGGTGCCCTCCAGGGC
Organism: Schizopygopsis pylzovi; assembly: GCA_027422435.1. Classification (NCBI taxonomy): domain Eukaryota; kingdom Metazoa; phylum Chordata; class Actinopteri; order Cypriniformes; family Cyprinidae; genus Schizopygopsis; species Schizopygopsis pylzovi. The sequence goes on from JAPDDL010001457.1 coordinate 4,918, forward strand.
GGAGCAGAGATCCCTGGCCGAGACTGGGACCTAGAGGAAACGGAGACACAAGAGGCAGAGAGAGCACATTTGGTTTCAGGAACCGAGGCAGGGAGTTTAAGCAGCCATGGTAGATCCGGGGCCTCGGGCAGCCATGATGGATCAGGGGACCTCATGGGCCATGGCGGGTCCGGGGTCTCCCCGGGGAGCTCCCTCCATGAAAGTTCTTGGTGAACTCCACTACCTCGAGGGGGCACTCTGGAAGCGCTGAATCTCGGTGGCGCTCGGGCGGCTCTGACTCTCTTGGGCACTCAGGTGGCTCTGACTCTCTTGGGCGCTCAGTAGAACTGGACGGATCCAGCGGAGGCATCGATGAGCTGGGCGGGACCAGCGGAGACGAAGGAGAGCTGGGCGGGACCAGCGGCGAAGGCGAGCTGGGCGGGACCAGCGGAGACGAAGGAGAGCTGGGCGGGACCAGCGGAGATGAAGGAGAGCTGGGCGGGACCAGCGGAGACGAAGGAGAGCTGGGCGGGACCAGCGGAGACGGGAGCGGACTCTGGAGCGGACTCTGCGAGCTCCTGGGACGGAGCGGGCTCTGGAGCGGACTCTGCGAGCTCCTGGGACGGAGCGGGCTCTGGAGCGGACTCTGCGAGCTCCTGGGACGGAGCGGGCTCTGGAGCGGACTCTGCGAGCTCCTGGGACGGAGCGGGCTCTGGAGCGGACTCTGCGAGCTCCTGGGACGGAGCGGGCTCTGGAGCGGACTCTGCGAGCTCCTGCGTGGCACCAACCGTAAAAGGAGAGCCACTCAGCTGTAGTGTGGTATCGATATACTTCTCCAACGTCCAGTTAGGATCATGCAGCGGCATGATTGAACGGAGAGGTTCAGATAAGCCCCCTTGAAAAAATATCATTAAGCATATTTTATCTGTATGAGTCAGGTGTGCCAGTTCGAGAAAGTCCACCACATAGTCCTCAATGGACCTTGTACCTTGGCGGAGTAACATCAATTTTACTGCTGGATTCATCCTTGGCGAAGTCTTGTTTAACGAATGACAGGTCAGAGGCGAGAGTAGATCCACTTGCAGCTTTATTAGTACAAGGAAAAGGTCAAACAGGCAAATATCAAGCAGTGGTATCGAGGGCAACGTAGACAAGGCAGAGTCGAAATCAGAGGCAGAGCAATGGGTCAGGGCAGGCGGCAGACAGAGAGGATTACCAGTAAACAGGCGAGGTCAGAGAGGCAGGCAGCAAACGATCAGGAGAGGGAGTCAACAGTCCAGGTAGTACACGGATAGACAAACTAGGGAAAACGCTCGGAAATGTTAGCCAGGGCAAAACAAGACTTCGCAGTGAGTGCATGTGAGAGTGCTGCTTAAATGTGTGTGAGTGAATGAGGTGCAGGTGAGGTGAGACAATCAAGACTAATGAGTGAATGGTGACAGCTGTGTGATTGGTGTAATGGTGGACGGGAATGTGTGAGTGCAGTGCATGATGGGAGATGTAGTCCATGGGTGATGTGCAGTATGAGTGAGTGGTAACCAGATTCATGACAGTCAGCATGAAGTCCACTTCAGGGCTTTTCACACTGTGGTTATTGTTGTTTTAAACACCCCATATAAGGTGAAGGAATGCTTCACACATGTAATTTAGAAGCGCAGTTAGCACAGCTTTTCATGCGGGGTTATGAAACCGTTCTTTGTAGCAGGGTTAGCACAGCTTTGTGTTGTTAACCCTGCACCGCGGTGCCAACCTTGTACAGTGTGAAACGGAGCGGTGTTAGAATGTTACAGCTAGATGCATCCAATCGTGTGCCTTGAATCCAAATGCTTTGGACACCGCACACTGTATAAACAGTCTTTTCAGTGTTTGAGGAGAAAATGTCAAATGGGGACGGAAAACACGTGACTTGAAGTGAAGAAGAGACCAATTAATTCTTACCTTTATAGTCTAAAATATCCATTCTGGAGAACTTGATTGTACAAGGCATGCTGCATTCATCCAATCAGTGACAATATATGTAAATAAGGGCTTTAACCCAGAATGTGCAGTGTGAAACGGCAGTGTATGAAAGATAAGATAACATAGACAGGGTTTAGAATGACCCAGGGTTAACAGTTTCAACTGTGAAATCCCTTTTGTAGCTTATTTTGTCCAGAAGTGTCCAGTCAGACAGAAAGTAACAGGATCAGTGACAGGATCAGAAGTTAATTCAGATTGAACTATATTTAGCTGTTGGTCAGTGCACAGTCAATGCTGTACATATAAAGACCCCTCTGTCAAGCTCCTGAAGTTTGCAGATGGCTCCACACTGATCAGCCTCATTCAGGACGGTGACGAGTTTGCTTACAGACAGGAGGTTAAGGAGCTGGCTGTCTGGTGCAGTCTTAACAACCTGGAGCTGAACACGCTCAAAACAGTGGTGATGATCGTGGACTTCAGGAGAAACCTCCCTGCTCTCCTTCCACTCATCATCATGAACAGCACTGTGACTGCAGTGGAGTCATTCAGATTCCTGGGCACCACCATCTCCCAGGACCTGAAGTGGGACAATCACATTGAGTCCATTGTGAAAAACATCTATTACATACATCTACAAAAATACATCTATTTTTATCATCTGTGTTTTTTTGTTTTGTCACTGTCATTTTGTTGCACCGTGGAAGCTTCTGTCACGAAAACAAATTCCTCATATGTGTAAACATAACTGGAAATAAAGCTAATTCTGATTCTGATATGTCAGGAGGACGTTCTGCATCACCTCACTGTATTTATATACATTTTGTGTCATTAGCGCCACTATTTTAAGATGATGTCAGGTTAAAAATAGCTCTACTTTTAAAACATCTCAAAACCCCTGTTGATTCCAGTTGTCATTTAGTAAATTAGAAGGCGCTGTGAGTCAAAGAGAATTACAAATAGAACATAACACGCATACTGGGATCAGCAACATTCTCAGTATTTCATTGCCAAATTAAAAGAATAGCTAGAGTGGTACAGAAGCCGTACAAATCAAAAGTTGTTTGTTTGGCTGTTTGTTCATAAGAAGAGGGTGAACTCAAACTTTAGTCGGTCATGTTTTATTGTTAAAGGCAGGGTAAGCAATTTCTGGAAGCTAATGTTGATATTTGAAATTACCAAAACAAACATGCCCCTACCTCAAAAGTGTGTCGCCCCTATTTTGATAGATCCGCCCCACATATACTGTACGTAGCCTACGCAACCCAGGCAATGATTAATTCTGTGAAACATAAGGAGCTTTTCCACCGAAATTACTTGGAAAAATATGTCCCAGGAGCTTTTTTCCCCCAGACCTGTTGCTGTCTGCGTTTCCATCGCAAATTAGGTAAATGGTCTGGTGACTTAACGTTAGGTCTGCACATGTTTCTCAATACCAAGTACGCAAATTTCGGACTTGCATCCTCGGTAGTTCGGACTTCACGAGTTAGACTCAGGAGTGTGAGCTCCCGCAGACGGAACGACGTTAGTCTGGTAATTCTACAAACAGCAGCGTACTTGATAACATCAGTCATCTCACCTTGTCTACTGCAATCTTCCTCACTGCATTTACATACCAAATATATCAAACACCACTTCCTCTTTTCTCTTTCATTTAAACATATTAATAGCCGCAGAAATGTAGTTCAAGGAACGTACGTACAGAGTTGTTTCACATTACAATGAAACAAAATATTACATCTTCACATTTTCATTTTCATTTTAACATATAAATATAACAGTAGAATGAAGAACAAAGATTACCTGTTAGATTGACCCAAAACTAATTATATCTTATGTTTAACCACTACAGAGACATCAGAGCCAGCGGTAAATGTCAGAAGGACTAGCCGAGGTTATGCTCCTCTCTTCGGGATACATGAGCATTGAGCGCCCAGTAATCGAATGGAGCTCACGTCTCCGAAATCTCTGAAGTACATTTTCAAATAGGTGCTGTTATTATAAATAAACCACAGATTTGAGTTTTAAACAACTACATTCGCGCCTGAAATACACGTGTCCAGTGTAGGCAGGCTTTAGCTGTTGGTGTAAACACAGTGTTACTCACCTATCGAGAAGAAACAAAGTAACCGCGGCGTCCGAACGCAGGCCTTCCGCTCCTTGAGTTCTCTCCAGCACTGGAAAGCTGATCCCATATTTACACCTTATCGTTCCACAGACATTTTGCTCTATTGTTTTTTTTATCCACCATCTCTATGTTTCTGTCACTCAGCTCGGCTGTTAACTGAAGGCTCTCTCCTCCATATCATGAGTAGACACGCACATTATTCCTGATTGGCTACAAGTTTGTTTTGGTACTCGGCCTCGACCCAGCTTTCTAAAAGGTTTTGAAAAATTGCTTACCCTGCCTTTAAGTGAAGGTTTTGAACTCATTGAAAGCATCGGCAGCATATCTCTCTGCTCTTCCTGCAGATTTACATAATTGTCTTAATATATGTCTTAATAATTGCATACAAGTTTAATAAAGTTAGCATTAAGTGACTTGCATAGTTCCAAACAAACATTTCAGCACTGTTTTGCATCTCTGAGAAATTGACTGTTTTTACGTATTGAATGAATCAGTTGAATAAATGATTCTGTGATTCACTCATTAACACATTCAAATGCTTTGTTCCTGAAACGTTTTAATCACTTTGAATCAACAGTCACTTGCTGCCACCTACTGGTGGTTTTAATTTCATATTTCAACAATTTTTTTTATGTTTTAAATAATTTCAAATATCAGTATTCAATGTTTTATGTAAAAAAAAATATATATATTAGGCGTATTTATGCATCTGTAACTGCAGGTTCAAATTCATCCATGTCTCCTCTGATACAAAACCATTTTCATCACGGACGGCTCGACTGCGGTTCAGCGCTCATCATGCTTTTACTACATTGTCAAGTTTGTAAATAGTTATAATAAGGATCCTGTCTCATCCACGTGTTTGGTCACATAATCATGAATGACTGATTGAATGATGCGAAATTACTTGGAAAAATATGTCCCAGGAGCTTTTTTCCCCCAGACCTGTTGCTGTCTGCATTTCCATCGCAAATTAGGTAAATGGTCTGGTGACTTAACGTTAGGTCTGCACATGTTTCTCAATACCAAGTACGCAAATTTCGGACTTGCATCCTCGGTAGTTCGGACTTCACGAGTTAGACTCAGGAGTGTGAGCTCCCGCAGACGGAACGACGTTAGTCTGGTAATTCTGCAAACAGCAGCGTACTTGATAACATCAGTCATCTCACCTTGTCTACTGCAATCTTCCTCACTGCATTTACATACAAAATATATCAAACACCACTTCCTCTTTTCTCTTTCATTTAAACATATTAATAGCCGCAGAAATGTAGTTCAAGGAACGTACATACAGAGTTGTTTCACATTACAAAGAAAAAACAAATTGCATCTTCACATTTTCATTTTCATTTTAACATATAAATATAACAGTAGAATGAAGAACAAAGAGTACCTGTTAGATTGACCCAAAACTAATTATATCTTATGTTTAACCACTACAGAGACATCAGAGCCAGCGGTAAATGTCAGAAGGACTAGCCGAGGTTATGCTCCTCTCTTTGGGATACATGAGCATTGAGCGCCCAGTAATCGAATGGAGCTCACGTCTCCGAAATCTCTGAAGCACATTTTCAAATAGGTGCTGTTATTAAACCACAGATTTGAGTTTTAAACAACTACATTCGCGCCTGAAATACACGCGTCCAGTGTAGGCAGGCTTTAGCTGTTGGTGTAAACATGGTGTTACTCACCTATCGAGAAGAAACAAAGTAACCGCGGCGTTCGATCGCAGGCCTTCCGCTCCTTGAGTTCTCTCCAGCACTGGAAAGCTGATCCCATATTTACACCTTATCGTTCCACAGACACTTTGCTCTATTGTTTTTTTTATCCACCATCTCTATGTTTCTGTCACTCAGCTCGGCTGTTAACTGAAGGCTCCCTCCTCCATATCATGAGTAGACACGCCCATTATTGCTGATTGGCTACAAGTTTGTTTTGGTACTCGGCCTCGACCCAGTTTTCTAAAACGTTTTTGAAAAATTGCTTACCCTGCCTTTAAGTGAAGGTTTTGAACTCATTGAAAGCATCGGCAGCATATCTCTCTGCTCTTCCTGCAGATTTACATAATTGTATACAAGTTTAATAAAGTTGGCATTAAGTGACTTGCATAGTTCCAAACAAACATTTCAGCACTGTTTTGCATCTCTGAGAAATTGACTGTTTTTACGTATTGAATTAATCAGTTGAATAAATTATTCCGTTATTCACTCATTAACACAGTCAAATGCTTTGTTCCTGAAGCATTTGAATCACTTTGAATCAACAGTCACTTGCTGCCACCTACTGGTGGTTTTAATTTCATATTTCAACAATTTTTTTATGTTTTAAATTATTTCAAATATCAGTATTCTATGTTTTATGTAAAAAAATATATATATTAGGCGTATTTATGCATCTGTAACTGCAGGTTCAATTCATCCATGTCTCCTCTGATACAAAACCATTTTCATCACGGACGGCTCGACTGCGGTTTAGCGCTCATCATGCTTTTACTACATTGTCAAGTTTGTAAATAGTTATAATAAGGATCCTGTCTCATCCGCTTGTTTGGTCACATAATCATGAATGAATGATTGAATGATGCATTTATATAGCGCCTTATAGTGTATTGCTGCACACCCAAAGCACTTTACAATCATGTAGGGGGGGGGGGGGGTGTCTTTCCTCAACCACCACCTGTGTGCAGCATCCACTTGGATGATGCGACGGCTGCCACAGGACAATGGCGCCAGCACGCTCACCACACACCAGCTACAGGTGGAGAGGAGAGAAAGACATAGAGCCAATCAAGTGTATGCTCTCACCACACACCAGCTACAGGTGGAGAGGAGAGAGAGTCATAGAGCCAATCAAGTGTATGCGCTCACCACACACCAGCTACAGGTGGAGAGGAGAGAGAGTCATAGAGCCAATCAAGTGTATGCGCTCACCACACACCAGCTACAGGTGGAGAGGAGAGAGAGTCATAGAGCCAATCAAGTGTATGCTCTCACCACACACAAGCTACAGGTGGAGAGGAGAGAGAGTCATAGAGTCAATCAAGTGTATGCCCTCACCACACACCAGCTACAGGTGGAGAGGAGAGAGAGTCATAGAGCCAATCAAGTGTATGCGCTCACCACACACCAGCTACAGGTGGAGAGGAGAGAGAGACATAGAGACAATCAAGTGTATGCGTTCACCACACACCAGCTACAGGTGGAGAGGAGAGAGAGACATAGAGCCAATCAAGTGGATGCGCTCACCACACACCAGCTACAGGTGGAGAGGAGAGAGAGAGACATAGAGCCAATCAAGTGGATGCGCTCACCACACACCAGCTACAGGGGGAAAGGAGAGAGAGACATAGAGCCAATCTAGTGGATACGCTCACCGCACACCAGCTACAGGTGGAGAGGAGAGAGAGACATAGAGCCAATCAAGTGTATGGGGATTATTATGAGGCCATGATTGACAAGGGCCAGGGGGGAATTTGGCCAAGACACCGAGGTTAAACCCCTACTCTTTACGAGAAGTGCCATGGGACCTCAGTTTAACATCTCATCCGAAGGACGGATACATAATCATGATCGATCACATGTCACGTCTCTATATTCAGAACAATAGAAATCACAATCTGTCACCTTTGTCTTTCTTAGTTGGGTCTAAAAGACACTTAATATTCACTGATTATCGATTATCAATTGCAGTGACAATATCTGACATGAATACAATTTTAACTGAGTTAAATTTGTATGGTATCTTCTATAACAATTGCATTTGTTTCATAATTGACGAACTTTACAGTTATTAAACTGTCAGTCAACACTGAACTGATTGAGCTGCTTTA
>JAPDDL010001760.1:0-12458 GCA_027422435.1 Schizopygopsis pylzovi
AGCCATTGAAGCTGATGTGTTATATAGACTCTGCTGTTCTATGTGTCATGCCTCAAATACATCTTGATTGACAGATATCTTGTCCATTCAGTGGTGAGTCATCTATTCCCAAACCAATGACGCTGACTATACCAACCTTTTCCGGTTTGTCTGATTTATCATAGTGTTTTCTGAATTGTTATAATATTTTCGAATTTGTCATCGTGTTTTCCGAATTTTGATTTTTTAGATTTGCATTTGCGCTTGTAATTTGTTATTTTGTTTTAAGAATCTTGATTTGTTTTACACTTTTTGGCCACGGTACTGGCCCTCACTGTCTCGCAAACACGCAAATCTCTCTTGAACAAATTTTGGTACTGTTGCTAAATCTAGTGAGCCGACTACAGGGGGCTCATATAAGACATATCCAGAAAGCTCTGCTGTTATTTCAGTATTATTTATAGTATTTATTAAATAATTGAATAAACTTCTATGTTTATAGTTCATTTTATTTCAAATGTATTATTGTATTTTAATTATTATTGGCATTTATTTATTTATTTTTAATATTTCTAGAAGCCTTTTTTATTTATTTATTTAATTATTTAAATGTATTCACTTGGTTTTTGAGACGGAATTTAAGTATCCTTGTAATGCACCGTATATGTCAAGCATCTGAGTTATGGGGGAGGTTTACTGATCCTTGCTAAAGGCTTGATTACTACCCAACACACTGAAAACTAATCAGCTGTGTGTTTTCATTAGATTATTACACTTTCTCTGCCCATGTGAATTGATATATGATATTGTCACACAATTATCCTTTGTTATGATAAATAGACCATAGGAGTCACACCGAGGAGATACGCAAGTTGAATTTCACTGGAAGTCAATGCAAACTAATGTACTCAATACGATTTAACAGCGTTATCTGACTACACAATGTGATCGTGTTAGTAAATATAGGTATGTGTGCATAAGAAATGGTTCTAGAATGTGCATTTATATATGATTGAACAGAAACTGCATTTATATACGGTTGGCTGCACAGCAAATGTGTATATATGTGCTTTTTTCATTTCTAAAGCTGTGGATTTGTCAAAACATTTAGGCAGTTTATTCTAAGTGTAAAAAATAGTAGTAGTTAAGTGTTTACACCAAGTATAAATAACACATTGTTCTCACAATATGCAAATAGTCATAGATGTTATTCAAAAGTGTAAACAGAAGTAATGTTGTGTGAACTGAAGGTCAAATATCTGAGCAATAGTAAGCAAAGTTGGTGAAATTGGCTTTTGGCAACAAGGTTGCTTATTTGCACTAGACACTGCCTTTTTATTTACACTTAACATAAATAGCTGCTGCCAAAAAAAACACACCTAATTCAACAGCCCCCCCCCCCCCCCCCGAAAATACATTTTAAAGGAGCTGTCTTATACCTAATTAAACTGTACATTCAGACCTGATTCCTTTTCTATGCAAAATATAGTTTATGTAGTTTATATATACAACTTTTAGTTTAGAAAATAAGTGTTTGACGACAGTGCTGTTGCAGATTAAATTTGGTCAGTCCTAAGTACTTTCTGCTTTAGGATCTCTGAATGGACTGTGTGGACTTTCCAGTAGGTGGCGGCAAGTGCAGTTATGAGAGAGTCATGAATCATTTATGCAACCGATTCATTCAAATATGCAGATTCATTAAGGAGCGAAGCACCTATACCGATGCAGTGCAATGCTATTTCTTTGTTTGGAACTATTTGGAGCTTTCATTGACAGAGAAAAACTTGATAAACTGGCAAAATGGTCTCATGTAAGTTTCTTTATGAATCTCTGACATAGCAAAGTAGTTCCACAATCCACACATGAAGGATTTTATGACAGTCCTTTGTTTTTCCTTCCTTGCTTACATTTTATATGTTGAGTTTTATAATGCAATATCACTACGTCAATTACACACTCTTTGCCGGTGTAATATTAGTCTGAATTTGAACCCAGGTGTAAACAGCACTTTCCTATGTAAATAAAAACTAATTTAGTTATTGCTATTTCATTATTTCTGACAATTTTATTAATTCTGAGATGAACCTACTAAAGAATGAAAAGTCAAAAGTGATGTGTTTGAGATAATAGATCATAACTGTCCTCAGAACAAGCCACCATCATTCCTGCTTCCTCACCTATAAAATTACTTAAAGGCCTAATTCATCTATAAAGGCACAGTAGTCATTTTTCTGTACTTATTTTCAGATTGTTTTGAAACAAGTTAGCAGTACAAAGTTATTATTTTTTCATTTTTATAACAGTGTCTTAACCAAATGTGATGCTCAGTCCAAGATTCCAGTAAGAAGCAATTATTCTATCCACAATGAAAGGCTGCTATTTGCTAAAAGAATAAATAGTAATAAAACAAATATATATGTCCTCGCAACACAATCAACAGCTGAAGAGCATAACAGTCTGAATTTATGTCAAAACCTTACATTTTAATAACAAGAGATGGGCACAATTACATAGATTGTTCTTTTATTTATTTTATTTTTTCAGTCGGAACCATGGATGAATTAAAGGTTTATTTCACCCAAAATGGAAACTAAAACCGTCATGATGCTTTTTCTGTGAAACTTGAGTGATTTGCCTTATATTGTAAGATGTTTCTCAAATTCCACAATCAGTATCATCTTATCTGTTTTTGATGTGTTATTTATAACATGCATCGTATATTAAACGATTGTTGTTCTCACACTAAATATCCATTCTGCAGCTGGGTTATAGTTGTGGGCGAACAACGATGTTGGATTTACATGACATAATTTTGCTAACACCTCCCCATAAGACATAATAAAATTAACAATGTAGCTATTTTCGTAATCATATTTGTTTAAAATAATCCAACTAGAATTGCACTACATTCTAAGCATTTGAGCATCAATCATCGCATATATACTAATGACGTACTGATACATTAAAACATTAAGATTGAAAGAAGCCATAAAACAGACTTCCATCGTAACATCTACATTTAACAAGAAATAATTTATGGTATAGTTCAAAAAGTGCTGTTTCTCGGGGAAAGCATTTTTCTTCATGTGTTTTTCAGGCTTCTCTCCGAACAGTTCCAGCCCCACAGGGTGTTAATGAAATAGTCTATTATATTCCACCACATTTCTTCGCCGCCCCCACCTTCCCAACATGTTTGGCAATATGTAGGATGGTACAAGAAACAGAGCGACTGTTCTCAGAATAACACTCCAGACAATAGCATGCGTAGTGTGGGTGTGTGTTGGTATTGTTCTAGAGTGTTAATTAGCCTCAGCACATTACGGGAAGTTCTTTCAATGAACATGGTCTTGCTCATTTTGCCATTCATTCTCAGATTTACAGAACCCCGTGTTAGACGTCTGCGCCTTTTGCTTTGACCTCGTAAGACGAAAAGATCTTGATTAATTTACACTTAAGTCTTAATGCTATTTTACACCCAGCAATTTCATTTTCAGAGTGTTTCATCCCACATCACTGCATTGAGAATATAAAATGTGCAATTTTTTTTTTGAAGAATCCACACTGTTAAAATAATTGAATGCCCAGACATAGTGATTACATTTCAGTGTCAGGTCGGCATTCAGAGCGGTGTGAATTGTTTACGGTTCAATTCGCTGGATGGGAGCAATGAAGACCAGATTACAGAGGAAATAACGGTTTCAATCAGCTATTGTGCGAATGACTCCTGGCTCACTGTCTATGATATCATGCATGCTGGCACAGAGGTGTATGTCCTAGTATGCTTCATCTGGCTGTACCCAAGCAGCCTAGAAAGTACGGTATTATCCTTAATCTCTTTTATTTTTGCTCTATCTTTTTTTTACCCCCCTCTCTATCTGCTTCTTTTATTAGGAGACAAAGAGACAAGAAGCCTCTCACCCAGCAACAATGAAGCTCGATTCAGGCCGGTTAAATTAGATATTTTCTCTCTCTCGCTCTTCCTCTAGGATCTCATGGCCATAAACCTGGAGCCATACCGCTTCTGCGGTGTCAATATGACCGGTTTCCGCATCTTAAACGTGGACAATCCTCAGGTTGCCTCCATTGTGGAGAAGTGGTCCCTTGAGAGGCAGATTCCCCCAAAACCAGACTCCGGTCTCCTGGAAGGGATCATGACGGTATGCTTCCATTTTCTCCCTGAATATTACCGCCAGTTAACCAGAAAGGAAATAACAAATTAAACAATGGCACAAAAGCTTTGAATAGATCCCACTTTCACTGTAACCAATGTAATCCATAGCTGTACTTATTCAGTTAATCCATAGTCTTATAAAAATACCTTTAAAAAAGTTATTTATTTATTTATTTATTTATTCTGTGAGCTGTTTCAGATGGATTTTGTGTCTGTAATAATAACAATTGCCATTGTTGAGACTTAAATACAGTATCTACTTTTATTTTCTAGGTAATAGAATATTTTAGACTGCAGCATTTCAGATTTAATAATCCCAAATGGTATGCCTCGTGCACTGCCATTGTTGAATACATAATATCATAAAGACTGGTTTCAACTGTATGGCTTCTGTGATCATATATTGAACTATTTCACAGTAGTTCAAATACTCTTACGCTGTTCTGTAGAATTTCAGATTATTTTGATGTAGAGGAGTACTGTTATTACAGAAAAAAATGCATTCAGTGCTACCATTTATTTATAATTGACTTTTTGTTTCATGCATATTGTAACGTATATTGGCAGGAATTCAACTCTACAAGTCACCAGAAGGGGGGCAGCTAAAGAATCAGCGTCTCTCTAAAACCCCTCCCCCTTTGCATCAGCGCAAAAGCGCGCGATTCCGTCCGGTCACAGAACAAAGAGAAATGGCCACTAGAAGATTTCCAAGAGACACATTCATTTCATGATAATAATTCATCTACACAAGGAACATGTGGATATTAATTGTTGTACTCTTTCTCTCATATGCTTGTGGAATGTGAATTATTAGGAAAACGTGGGCTGATTTCTAATCGTGCTTTAACCTGGAATGTGTAGGCTGTTGTGTTTAGACTTTTATGAATGGTTGTGTAATAAAATACAGTTTAATATAGAGCTATTGTTTCAGCTCCACGCATTGCTCTGGAAACTCTGCTGGCTTGCTTCGCTGTCGCGTGACGTCACCGGGAAAGCTCCCCTCTCCTCTGAAGTTGTTGAGCTCGTTATTCTGTGGTGTTACGGCTTTGGCACGGTCTTGGACTTCTTTGGTTGGTTTCGTTGTGAGAGTCCAGCGGGCCGGCTTCCAGGTCAGCCTTGCGCGCGTTGGAGCGCGCCGTTACGAGTTCAGGAGCACCAGAGAGTTGCAAGAGAAGAAGAGAAGAGAGAGGGCGCGTCGCTCGCGCGTCGTTTTAAACAGTCCGTTTTTTTGGACATCCCCAAAGGTGGCTGGTCCAATCAGAGCGTCGGTACGGGGCGAAGCCCCGCCTTCACGGCTGCTCTTGCAAGGCATTTTTCATGCGATGAGAAATAACTTTTACCCATGTATTAAAACTCTTATCAGGTTTACACATTATAATATCACATTCGTTATCTTATTGATTCATATAATTTTGCAACCATTCATAAAAGTCTAAACACAACAGCCTACACATTCCAGGTTAAAGCACGATTAGAAATCAGCCCACGTTTTCCTAATAATTCACATTCCACAAGCATATGAGAGAAAGAGTACAACAATTAATATCCACATGTTCCTTGTGTAGATGAATTATTATCATGAAATGAATGTGTCTCTTGGAAATCTTCTAGTGGCCATTTCTCTTTGTTCTGTGACCGGACGGAATCGCGCGCTTTTGCGCTGATGCAAAGGGGGAGGGGTTTTAGAGAGACGCTGATTCTTTAGCTGCCCCCCTTCTGGTGACTTGTAGAGTTGAATTCCTGCCAATATACGTTACAATATCAACGTGTCCTATTTATGTCTTCTGTGCAAGGTTGAAAACATTTGCATACACATCTTATATGGTGTCATTGGATTTGCAACAGCTAACGGGACTGATGTGAGACATATAGTTCCTGCCACATCCATCTTCTGAAAATTCTGACTGGTTTTGTGGTCCATGGTCACATATAATTCAGATTGGCTACCTGTTATTTTTATGGTTTATCAAAAAGTGTATATTTTAAACTGTGATTGGTGGTACATTTGACCAATATTTACCATACTTTTAAAACAAAAATGTAAATAGGACAAATGTTCAATATGAAATTAATTTAAGAAATATCACAAGGTTTGAAAGGGGGGGTCGTCTTATATTTGTGTCAAAACAGTAATATATTACATTACATGTCTCATGGAAATAGTTTTTGGACAGTAAAGCACAGCGTTTGAGTTGTGATTAAGTAGTACACAGTCTAAGTGTGATTTTTTTATAGGACGTCGTTCTTTCACACTATCATACATTTGTAGATCATGGCAAACCACATATGGCTTCTCACTACCACAGTAGAAAAATTACTGTTTTTAGAAAACTGTTATATTTGTTATACACAACATTAACCACATTTAGTATAAATACTATAAAAAAAACTGCCACAGGTTCATAACAAAAGTTTAATTACTCATGAAATATGTTAATACAGTATATACATGACTATGTTAATCTAATGACATTCAATATGGAAATACCATATTTCTGCAAAAATGCCAGGGTTACTGTTATACATGTTACAGTAATGATAGTGATACTACATCAATGATAAATAGCCATAATAAATGTTGGTAATTTGTTGATTGTAACAACTTGGATTGGATAAATCATGCCACAAAGTTTTTTTTTCTCAATCTTCTGTTCAAATTCAATCTGTTTTATTTGGCTTTGAATAACCAAAACATCTGGGTGTTGTGACAGATAAATCTGTGCTGAATTCATGTGCTTCTCACTGGGTCACATGATCGAGATCAGTCTGCAAATAAACATACCTGCTCTGAATTCAAATGTGTAGCGCTGTTTTGTTACACTTTTGGAGCATTTGCCATTTGATGTTTCTCATCAAAAATAGCAGCGCAAAATCAAAGACAGTTGGGCAACTTTGTAGCTAACGAAATGCAAACAAAACTTATTCACACCAGAATGAAGAAAGGTATAAAATGTGACCATTAGGCACTATTTCTTGAACCACAACCCCTTCCTCCTCCTCCTCCTCCAAAAACAACAAGACATGTACTCATGCACACTGTCTCCTAGCATCAGACTTGAATCAAAGCATGATGAGTTTTTTTTCTACTTACATTTTGATTCAAGTGTGCTAATGATCCTGAGCAGTGGCCCAGTTTGCTGTTTGACAAGGTTGTCAACTGGTCAGGTCTTGCACTCCTCCAGCTGGTCAGATCCTTTCAGCTGACATATCGCCCCCCTATTTATTCCAGACAGATGCTGCTCTGACGTACGACGCAGTCCACATCGTGTCGGTTTCTTACCAGCATGCGCCGCAGATGACTGTCAACTCATTGCAGTGTCATCGCCACAAACCCTGGAGGTTCGGAGGACGCTTCATGAGTTTCATTAAAGAGGTAATGACAATCGCTCGTGGCAGTGCTGTCACAAACACTTCAGCTCTCCAGAGAAAAGATAAGATATATAAGATATTGTTTAAATAACACAGTATCAGCTTCTCCGCTGAACACTTGTCACTGATGCCTATTTAAACTAATTTTAAGAGGCTGTCTTTTATTTTTGATTTATTCTGCTTTAATTGTATAAGGTGACCCCCCCAAAAAAAAGTATTTGCACACGTTAGAGATGATTACATTTTTTTTATTTTATTTTTATATTTGGATGAATATTTCAATTTTCAATAATTTTCTATATTTTTTATTTTAATTTTAAAGAAAGATAGTTTAAGCACACTTTTCATGTTAAATATTTAATTACAGTTTGGTAGGTATGAAAGTAGATTCAATAGATGCACAACTTAAATTTAAGACATTGCATGGAACAATACAGTTTTAAAAAATTGCATGGCATACCACTCAGTTGGAATTGACTGGTAAGCTGGTTACATTAATATTTTTATATAAGTTATACAGAGGATATCAAGCTTTTATTTTTTTTGTCATCAACCATTATGGATTTTTTAGTGGTGGTTGTAGATATCTTAGGGAGCAGGGTGTCTGATATATATAATATATATATTATATCTTTTCATGTGACAACACTGAAGAAATGAAACTTTGCTACAATGTAAAGTAGTGATTGTTCAGCTTGTAAAACAGTGTACATCTGCTGTTCCCACAAAATAACTCAACACACAGCCATTAATGTCTAAACCGCTGGCCACAAAAGTGAGTGAAATTGTCCAAATTAGGCCCAAAGTCTCAATATTTTTTGTGGCCAACATTATTTTCCAGCACTGCCTTAACCCTCTTGGGCATGGAGTTCACCACAGCTTCACAGGTTGCCACTGGAGTCCTCTTCCACTCCTCCATGACAACATCACAGAGCTGGTGGATTTTAGAGACCTTGCGCTCCTCCACCTTCCGTTTGAGGAAGCCCCACATATTACATTTACCCTCAGCTCCTTTAGCAAGGCAGTGGTCATCTTGGAGGTGTGTTTGGGGCCGTTATCATGTTGGAATACTGCCCTGTGGCCCAGTCTCTAAAGGGAGGGGATCATGCTCTGCTTCAGTATTTCACAGTACATGTTGGCATTCATGGTTCCCTCAATGAACTGTAGCTCCCCAGTGCCGGCAGCACTCATGCAGCCCCAGACCTTGACACTTCCACCACCATGCTTGACTGTAGGCAAATTATACCCTACATTATAATAAAATATAATTATAAATTATACCCTGTATAATTTAGTATGTGACGAATAAACAAACCTTGAACCTAGGCAAGTCAAACTTGTCTTTGTACTCCTCACCTGGTTGCTGCCACACACGTTTGACACCATCTGAAACAAATAAGTTTATCTT
The DNA here is from genome assembly GCA_027422435.1 of Schizopygopsis pylzovi. Lineage (NCBI taxonomy): Eukaryota > Metazoa > Chordata > Actinopteri > Cypriniformes > Cyprinidae > Schizopygopsis > Schizopygopsis pylzovi. The sequence continues at coordinate 8,928 of JAPDDL010001760.1, forward strand.
GGTCTCATCAGACCACAGGACATGGTTCCAGTAATCCATGTCGTTAGTCTGCTTGTATTCAGCAAACTGTTTGCGGGCTTTCTTGTGCATCATCATTAGAAGAGGATTCCTTCTGGGACGACAGCCATGCAGACCAATTTGATGCAGTGTGCGGCGTATGGTCTGAGCACTAACAGGCTGACCCCCCACCCCTTCAAACTCTGCAGCAATACTGGCAGCACTCATACGTTTATTGTATTAGTGTCTTTCTGTGAAATAAAGAGCACTAGCTACAATGTTTTCTTATCAGTGATATTCCTATACATTTAATTGTGACCTAAATGTCCAAATATATTTACCAATTAGTCATTAGTAAATACTTTTACTACTGATAAATACTGCATCATTATTCAAAGGCAATCTTTAGTTTTAACGGTGGGTATTACCTGATAAACAATCACCATTCACCATCCATTTGAATTGCCTCATTTAAGTGCAGTAGATAAGTTGATAGCAACGAGTTTGCCTTCGTACTATTCTGGCCCTGCACTACTAAACTCACAGTGTCCCACTTTCTTATCACCGTGTGCTTCGCACGCAAATGTGCTCGTCTTAATCAGCTCTTATTTCAGCTCACAAGAGAGACTTTGATTGGGACTCATAATAGGCAGATTAGAGTTGTTGAACACAGCTCTGTGGAGCGGCACGTACGAGAGAAGAGCAAAATGAGGGCTGTAGAGTTGGTGTGGAGAGCGCTGTCTCTCTTTTGGCATAGCGAAGAACATGCATTCCTGTGAAATGTCCTCGCTCCTGAACAAGAACGGAGGTGTTTCATTTGGAAGAGGTTATGGAAAGGGCTGGAGATCAGTGTGTGTTGTTTGGGGGAGGAGCTCTTTGCTTAGGGGACGAGGAGCTGCAGTGTAATTTTTTCTGTGTCTCTAGAGATCTTTGCAAGTGAGATGGTCGTTAATTAGGATGGAGGTCTTGGGGGAAGATGTGTCTGAGGAGCTGGGATGTAAAATGTAATTAAAAAGGAAATAGAAGCTGTGTGTGTGTGTGTGTGTGTGTGTGTGTGTGTGTGTGTGTGTGGTGTGTGTGTGTGTGTGTGTGTGTGTGTGTGTGTGTGTGTGTGTGTGTGTGTGTGTGTGTGTGTGCACGCTTATACGGATGTATATTGGTGTGTGTGTGCAAGCACAAGTGTACCATACTTGGAACTAAACTGAACCGAACTGAAGAACTTACTCATTTTTAATTCATGAGTGTGAATTTGAATGGACTTTTGACACACACACCACATGAGGCTGAATTGGAAATTAAATTACAACTTTTTTTTATTTCAGCCAGTTACCATTGCAACATTTTTTTTTTTTTTTAGTTTAACAGTCCAGCAAAAAATGTATTTCATTATTCAAATAAAACATCAACAATTACATCATACATCATGTAATGTTTCCTATTATTTCCTAAAATATAGAAAACATTTTTCCTCAACTGGTTTGGTTTATTGCTGTAAAGCAAGTTTAGTGCTGTCAAAATATTTAACATACCACAACATCACAAAATATAAATTACATTTTATTTGTTTATTGTTATTTATAGAATTAAACATTGACATTATTTGGAAAATTGAAATTTTTTAAGAGTCAAGTCAAGTCACCTTTATTTATATAGCGCTTTTAACAATACAAATTGTAACAAAGCACTGCACAATATCAAATAGGAAAATTGTGTCAATAATGTAACATGTCAGGTTTTAACACTCAATTTTCAGATGAATGCATTTCATTATTGAATTTAGTAATGGCATTGTCCAGCTCAGATCTGTTTAAATTGTATCTGTGCAATCAAGTCGATGATTTTGCTGGAAATGAAGATTCCCCAACTAAGCATGCCAGAGGCGACAGCGGCAAGGAACCAAAACTCCATCGGTGACAGAATGGAGAAAAAACCTTGGGAGAAACCAGGCTCAGTCGGGGGGGCAGTTCCCCTCCGGCCAGATGAACCAGCAGTTTGTTCCAACTGCTTCAAAGTCATAGTGTAAGTGGTCCACTGGTTCCAGTGGTCTTTACCCGATGGATGTCTAGGTGACGAGTTCCTCACTGGAGATCTGTCTCTGGGGCTCATCTATGTGTCCTAGACTCCGCTGACGTTCAGGGATGTAGAGGTTGTCTCTGGGTGCTGATCCACCATATGGCGAAATTTGGTTAAGTCAGTATAATTGCTGATGGTTGGCTTCCTCTGAGGTCCTCCGAAGGGTTGTCATCGTCTCTTCTCGGGTGTTCGGTCATCTCAGATCGTTTAAGGGTTGGATCCAGACTGAAGCTTGTGTAATTCTTAGCTACCACGGGATTAACATTTTATATTTTTAACACTTCGTTAGCTTAGATAATTTAGAAGTTTCATCTGGTCTTGTTGAGATATATAGTTGAGTGTCATCAGCATAACAATGGAAACTAATCCCGTATTTTCTAATAATATTACCAAGGGGCAACATGTATAATGAAAATAGCAGAGGACCTAGGACAGATCCTTGTGGTACTCCATACTTTACTGGTGATAATTGAGATGCCTTCCCGTTTAAATAAACAAAGTGGTAGCGATCGGACAGGTAGGATCTAAACCATCTTAGAGCCTGCCCTTGAATACCTGTATAGTTTTGTAATCGATCTATCAGTATGTCATGATCTATAGTGTCGAACGCAGCACTAAGATCAAGTAAAACTAGCAATGAGATGCAGCCTTTGTCTGACGCAAGTAGTAAGTCATTTGTGAATTTAACAAGATCAGTTTCTGTGCTATGACGGGGCCTAAAACCTGACTGAAATTCTTCATAGATATCATTTTTTAGCAAAAAGGAGCACAATTGAGCAGACACTTCTTTTTCTAATATTTTTGACATAAACGGAAGATTTGAAATGGGTCTGTAATTTGCCAGTTCACAAGGATCTAATTTTGGTTTCTTAATAAGAGGCTTAATAACCACCAGCTTAAATGGTTTTGGGACATGACCTAATGATAACGAGGAGTTAATAATATTGAGAAGCGGTTCTTCTGCTACAGGTAACAACTCTTTCAATAGTTTAGTGGGTACAGGATCTAATAAACATGTTGTTGGTTTAGATGTAGTTTTAAGTAGGGATGAGCGAGTACAGCATTATCTGTATCTGTATCTGTTAACCATATGAATGATCTGTATCTGTATCTGTACTCGGACTGGGCGGGGCCTAACCCGGAAGTGGGCGGGATTTAACCTGGAAGTGGGTCGGGTTGTCTTGAAATGGGTGGGGCTTTAACCGGTATGTTATTTTAAGCATGCAATTGATATGGGTTGATCAGAAATTGTTATATTTATTGCTGATTAGAAAACTATTTACATGACAGCATCAGCATTGAGCTTCAGATCAATGGTTTTGATCACGATAACAAACAAACTATATACAGAACAAGTTTTGCAACAATGAATACAACACATGCGGTTGCAATTATGAAGTAAAATGGTAATGAACAAGAGTTTTCATCTCAACATAACTTTCTTTTTTTAACTTTTTAATT
>JAPDDL010001441.1:0-18657 GCA_027422435.1 Schizopygopsis pylzovi
GCGTTTATGGGACGGGGGCGGGAATGACCCCACGCTCAACAGCATATGGAGGGGTGGCTAGAGGTCCTGGTTCAATTAGATTCAACTTCCACCCACCACAAGGTTATTGGTCCCATGAGGGAAGGGCTATTCAGGACTGGCTACGTTAACCAGTGCATTGTTGCATTCAAGTAACGCTCCTGCCAGCTGATGCCCCAAGCCAGAGCGTCTCCAAACTAATGAATCTCAATTTATTTCTGACGATTTTATTTCTGATACAATCTTGTCAGTTTGTATCACAAGGTTTGCTGAATTAATAGCATAATATTTGTTTTTTTTGCATGACACACAACTGTCAAAATAGTAAACTGACTCAAAATTCAGAAGAAAAAGCAACAAGCAAATACAAATGATCTCATGAGCTAGAACTGGGAGTTTTTGCAAAGTGTGCAAACACAGATAAAAAATGTGTTACTTTGGCCTTGGCGTAACAAATCTGATTAGATATTAGATTAGATACCAGTCCAATGTGAGGCAAAGGTGTGAGAACGTGTTGTACACACAAATGTGGATCTACATTTAGGTTTCGATCATGAAAGAAGACATAGAGAGGATTAAAAAACAGGACGAATTAACTCCAAAAACATCGAATAAAACAGCAAAAACTACTATTATGAGATACATTGTTCAGATTCAAGTGTTTTAATACCCTGAGCTGATGCCCCAAGGCAGACAGCATTCTTGAGGAAGCATATTAACCTGGCATCTCCAAACTAATAAATCTTATTTATTAATGAGTCAGATTGTATCACTGAAGGGACTGCATTATTCGCAGTAGTAGCTAAAAATGATATATTTTTAGATGGCACAAAAGCTTTCAAAATAGTGAATTTGCTCAAGGAAGAAAATTCAAAAGATTAATAAGAAAATATACAACAAACAAATAATTGTTGCACACAATACTATGGAAACAACTGTATGTACAAGGTAATTATAGTTCAACTTTTTTACATCATTTGGAGATTCCCTACTTTAGACTTACAGGGTTTGAACAAAATACCTGGAAGATATTTTTATGAAGGTGTTTTACCACCGTTTGCCTTTATTACAGCTGTCAGCCGTCTTAGGACAGATTCGTACACCTTTTGAATGGTCTTCAGCTGAATGTTGTCTATCAGAGCATCTGCTAGCTGCTTTAGAGATGCTGAAGCAGGGAACCGCTTCCTTTCTTCTCTCCAAAACTGCCCACAATGGTTTGATAATACTGAAGTCAGGTGATTTGATGTCATGACATCATATTTTACGCACTTTAGCACTGGTGTCCGTATTTTTAAGTTTTAGTGGTTTCCGTGGATGTTGGCTGTGTGGTCAGTTTTGTGTAAAAGTGAATATTTAGGTTTGGTGTCATGTTTTTGCAGTAGTTCTGTGTTGTTTGGACTCAACCTGTCTCAGTCTTTCATGGTCCGGACTTTACCTACTGTTTCACCTACTACTGAAGAAGTCTTGTCATGCTTTGTGCATGCAGTCATAATAGTAAAGAATGTTGCTCCTAAAACACCAAACAACCGGGCCGTGAAGGTTACAGACGCTCTGCTAAACGGGCTCCCATTTGTTTTTTTGGACATCTGACATAGTGCTTGTGCTAAACACTGCTAATTACACCACACTGATAAACAACCTAGAGAGTATAGACAACATAAAGAAATAAAAGCTATTCAACAAGTAGTGTAATTCCATTTGTGGAATTTGTTTGCATGCTATGAAGCATCACTATTGCTGTTGCTCGTACAGCTATTAGACTTTTGAAAATGGCTCGGATGATACCTCAGATCGTGCGGTTTGCTGAGGACAGGTGTGGCATTACGTAAGACTGGTCCACCTCACATCAGGTGACTGGAGAACAGCACAAGTGTGAATGATTTACCAAGCCATGTAATTAAACTGTGACCGATTTGCTGAATCAGAGTTGCATGACCTCAGCAGCTCGACACTTCCAGGATACTTCTTAAAGTAAACCATTCAAAGAGATACTCCTGAATATACTCCTGAAACTGTGTCAGAATGTTGTAGATTACAATAATAACTATACTAATGTACAACAAAGCATATTAATAAGGCTCTTGTTTATTATGTTTTTTTGTCAAATCCTGTACAAGCGTGTTTGTAGCATCCTGAAGTATTACAAATTGTATTTTAAATGTTTAATTTAGATACTTTTCTTACTAAGAAAGTGTATCAGGAAATTCAGGTGTTTGAGAACGCTTCCTGACCATTTGAGCTCGACAGCTGTGCTTTTGTCTCTATGATAATGTTAAGATCAATGGGTCAGACTACTAAAAGATTCAACCTTTAATCTGCAAATGACTTTGTCCTGGCCAGATGTGGATTCGTTAGGTTTATTGCCCTCAGATGTATGCTTTCTTTGATGTTTTAACTCCAAAAAGTCCCTCCTCCAATTCTGTCTATAAGATACCCTGTAAAAATGACTTAAGAGGAGATTTCGATGACTGCAGCCTACCATCACACTGGGGTTTTTTCAATAAAGAATCCTACGATCGAATCCGAAGTCTCCTGGTCTTCTCTTCTGAGTTTTCTACACTTTAGAAGAACAGAGTTTTCAACAGATGGTGCCGTGACCCGGATAGAGTTCCAGCTTCCTCACCTGAAAAAACTTCAAGCTCAAACAAAGATCTGCATCTTTTGGAATCCAGCGAAACTTCAAGGATTCAAGGATTCCCAGACTGAATTTTTCTCTCTGGTGAGTGCTGTCTCTAATCCAAAAAGAACCTAAGACCAGTACAAATTTTTGTATCCTCTGTGCCGTCAGAGAAGAGTTAACATACATCTGTAGGGTTTGTTTAACTAAAGTTTATCCTCTGTTTTCAGACAGGGAAGAGTTTATCCTCTGTTCTTGTAGGCAGGGAAGTTTATCCTCTGTTTTCAGGCAGGGAAGGTTGGCATTACGTGCTAATTTTTGGTTTATCCTCTGTTCTTTCAGGCAGGGAAGGTTGGCATTACGTGCTAATTTTTGGTTTATCCTCTGTTCTTTCAGGCAGGGAAGGTTAGCATTACGTGCTAATTTTTGGTTTATCCTCTGTTCTTTCAGGCAGGGAAGGTTAGCATTACGTGCTAATTTTTGGTTTATCCTCTGTTCTTTCAGGCAGGGAAGATTTTGGCATTACGTGTTAAAAAACAAGTGTACCCTCTGTTGATCAGAGAAGTGTTTGTTTTGTTTGTGTGGTACAGAAGAAACTTACAAAATGGTCAGAAGGAATGCTAGGCTGATTCCAACCACAGAAAAGAGTGGTCTTGCGACTCCTCTGTGGTCAGATAGTGAATTCAAAACACTGTTAGGGGAACAAATGGACCTAATAGTCACTGAAAAAGTTAGACAAGAACTAACGCTGAAATATGAGATTCATCCAGACAAGACTTGGTCGGTAGATGAGTGTAAAAAGGTACTAGGAGCAAGCATTCGTAAGAACAATGTGAAAGACATTATCTGTTGTCACAGGGAATTCAGTGTAACGCTAGCGACACAACAGTCTCAGCGTAACGCAGAGCTAGAGAAACAGAACAATGAACTCCGTGCTCGAGTATCCACTTTGACTAAGAAATTGAACCTCAAGAAAATTGCAGCAAAAACTGATTTGGAAGTAAGTCAGCCTGATAACATTTACCCTGATTTACAAGCGTTCTTTGAAACAGATGTAGCTCTCCAATCAGTAACTGATGTGCCTGTAAATTCCGTCCATGTGTGTGGGGCTAGGAGAAGATCTCAGGGGATTGAGGAAACTGATAGTGTTCCTCTCAATTCTTCTGTTGTGCAAATACAAACTGCTGCCAAAGCTTTATGTCCTAAAGATATAGAGAGACTATCTCAGAGTTTACCGTCAGCACGCACACATTTTTCTGAATTTAGAAGAACATTGATCAGTAAAATGCGTCTTTATGACATGTCGTTGGCAGAAGTCACGCAGCTGATGTCACAAATACTAACTGAATCTGAATTCAACAGTTTTGAATCTGCTGTCGCTTCTGAACTGCGAAATGCCAGTAAGGGTGATTTAAGAGAAGGTATTTTGAAAATCCTAAAGAATATCTTAGGACCCAAAATAGATTGGTCTAGAATTACTACCTGTGTGCAAAGGAAAGAAGAAACTGTGAGTGAATATACTGAGAGATTTTGTCAGTCAGCTGTAATCTACAGTGGAATTGTTGATGACCCTGAAGGTGTTCTGGATGACAAGGGACCCTTGGTTCGTATCTGGTCAGATGGCCTTGTAGCCGAATACAGAAAAGCTTTACCATTCTTAGATCTAACTTGGTCTACCAGAACTCTCAGAAGTAACCTAGACAGGTTAACTACATGGGAAAGAGATGCTGATGTCAAGGCAAAAGTAAGAGTAGCAGCAGCTACGTTTAACACAACGAAACAAGACAATAGATGGTCTAAAAGAGAAAGCAAATGCAAATACTGTGAAAAATTAGGACATTGGGAGAAAGAGTGTAGGAAGAAGTTGCAAGATAGTAAAAGAAATGCTATGCATAATTCTGCTCCTTCTCAGCCTGCACACAACCCTGAAGTAGTTCCGCCAGTGACCACTGAAACTCTAGGTCAGCTAGTTCAGGCTCTTCTAAGAGCACAACAAGACCAGGAAAAAAACGAATTATTGGGGCTGTGAGTAGCTACCTTTCCCCTGTAATCCAACACAATGACCAAAGAATTTTTGTGAAAGGTAGCATAAAAGAGAAAGAGATTGATTTTTTGCTTGATACAGGTGCAGAAATTACAGTAATTCCTACAAAATTGGCACAAGGTTTAAACATCCCATACAAGAAAACCAAACTTTGTTTAACTGGTGTAATAGGTGAAGATTCTGTTTTGTATGAAACGCCGCCCATAGAGGTACAATTTGGCCCAAAAACTCTGACTACAAAATTGCTATGCGCTCCATTAAATACAGGTGCAATTTTAGGCATGGATCTTCTGAGACAAATAAATCTAACTTTAGACATGTCCTCAGAATCTACTAGCATAAAAATTTCCTCAGCACAGATTTCTACCAATAATGCAACCCCTCCCGAGTATGCTTTCTTACAGAATCATCCAATTTGGGCTAAAGACAAGGATGATTGTGGGTTGTTGACAGGTGTAGAACCAGTTAAATTGACAGGAACTCCACCTCCGGTCACCAAACAATATCCGATTAATAAGGAAGCTATACAGGGAATCAAACTTATTGTAGAAAATTTGCTGACGCAAGGAGTGCTAGTTAAAACCAACAGTCCATGTAATTCACCCATATGGCCCATCAAGAAATCTAATGGGACATGGAGACTTACAGAGTAGCCAATAAACATATTGAAAAAATCACCCCCCTAGTGGCAGATCCATCTACAATTTGTAATGGCTTACCATTAGATTGTAAGATCTTTTCAGTAATTGATATGTCTAATGGATTCTTTTCTGTACCGTTGCACTCTGACAGCCAGCCATGGTTAGCTTTTACAGTTGACTATGAACAATACCAGTGGACACGATTGCCACAGGGATTTCAAAACTCCCCAACCATATATCATCAGGCTGTCAGACGTGATTTGTGTGACCCAGAATGTCCGGTAAAACAGTCCACTATGATCCAATATGTCGATGATATTTTGATTGCCTCAACAGATCATGAGGTACATCAAACTGAATTGGCATCATTGTTGGACTATTTGCATAAAAAAGGACACAAATGCAGCTTTCACAAAGCTCAAGTTGCTAAAAAGCAAGTCACATTTCTGGGTCAAACAATTGGTGCAGGAAATAGATCCATTACACAGGATCGAGCGGCTTCAGTCAAAGCCATACCTCCGCCTAATACCATTAAAACACTCCGCTCATTTTTAGGAACAACAGGTTATTGTAGACCTTGGATTGAAGACTATGCCTCGATTGCTCAGCCTCTCTATGATTTGTTGAAAGGCCATGGTAAAGATTCAGATACTGTTTGTATGGAAGAACTTCATCTTAAAGCTTTTAATGATTTGAAGAGAGCACTATGTCAAGCACCAGCATTAGGAATTGCCCAATCTGATAGACCCTTTGTGCTTTATGTCCATGAACACTTAGGCTTTATGACTGCATGTCTAATGCAAGATCATGGGGGCAGCTTACGCCCAATTCATTACTATTCCGGTAAACTTGACATAGTCGCTCAAGGTATGGGCCCATGCCTCAGAGCAGTACAGGCAGTTCATCTAGCGCTTCAGGCTTCATCAGGAATGGTGTTAGGTCAGACTGTAAACGTAAAATGCCCTCACACAGTGTCCGCACTAATGAATCAAGCAAAAGTCACTTCTGTCACCTCCTCCCGTTGGGGAAATTGGTTAGCAACTCTCACAGCCCCGAATATTGTTATACAGCGTGGACCAGTCAAGAACCCATCCTCATGTATGATGTCTGCAATGACTGAATTTGTGTTAGAGGATGAAGGCGAAATGACTCATGATTGTGTTACGCTTACATATGCAGCGACAAGTGAAATAGCAGAAACTCCCATAGAGAACGCAGAATTGGAGTTGTTTGTTGATGGTTCAGCTGCAGTATTGTGTCAGGGAAGGAAAACTTGGACTCATGTGTCACATTGTAATGTTGTTCCTCCCCCTGCAGGGATAGGATAGGGCAGACACAAGAACCAGTGAGGAGCCCAGGGAAGAACCGAAAGCAACAGGCTTCGGGGGCCAACCCTGAGGTGAAGATTTCCTCATAGGCCTTTCCCCTCCATTAGTCCATCCTTTCCTCACTGTTCTTTAGGTGTCGCAGGAATTGAGAAATAGGGAAAGAAGGAACAACCATAGCAGACTATATTTTGAACAGAGGATACAACCCTAATGTTTGCAGACTCTACAAATACTGCTCTGTGCCGTTGTTCTCTCTTGTTTGTGTTTCTTTCTTCCTCTGTGCAGATACCATTTGATGGCTGTCCTGAGATCCATATGCACCGCCTTTCTCACCTGCGGATAAAGCCACAACCTCTAGAAAACAACTAGACCCATTACCGAGCCAACTATCACACAAGAAAGAGAAAAGAAAGAAGAAGAAAAAGAATAAAAATACACAACGCAGAGACTATTACCCGTAAAATCTTCACGGACCCTAATTGCATGTTTTGTTTCTGTGTCAGCATGCAATTACATATAAGCAACACAGAACATGTACTATTTGCCTGTAACAATTACAAGTTACAAGAATTAACTTTTAAGTGTCTAAATTTGTATTTTGTGAGAGTTATTAGAACTCTCAAAGGGGGAATTGAAGTATTACAAATTTTATTTTAAATGTTTAATTTAGATACTTTTCTTACTAAGAAAGTGTATCAGGAAATTCAGGTGTTTGAGAACGCTTCCTGACCATTTGAGCTCGACAGCTGTGCTTTTGTCTCTATGATAATGTTAAGATCAATGGGTCAGACTACTGAGAGATTCAACCTTTGATCTGCAAATGACTTTGTCCTGGCCAGATGTGGATTCGTTAGGTTTATTGCCCTCAGATGTATGCTTTCTTTGATGTTTTAACTCCAAAAAGTCCCTCCTCCAATTCTGTCTATAAGATACCCTGTAAAAATGACTTAAGAGGAGATTTCGATGACTGCAGCCTACCATCACACTGGGGTTTTTTCAATAAAGAATCCTACGATCGAATCCGAAGTCTCCTGGTCTTCTCTTCTGAGTTTTCTACACTTTAGAAGAACAGAGTTTTCAACAATCCCGAGAGGTTTACAGCCTGGAACAGGAAGGCACAGCTTTCCTGCAATAACAAATGCTTGTTTAAGACGGCTCTGTACACAACATGGGAGGCTGATCTCCTCTAAATTACCCTGAATTCTCCCGATAGACTCTCTTTGTACTTTTGTGCGACTATGTTCAGTACAGACTGTTAGGTACTACGAGTACGTCTCAAACAGTAACACCAGGCTGAACGAAACACTCACAAATACACATATATAACCTAACCTAATCCTAAACCTCACACAAAGCTTTCTGCATTATTATGAAAACATTCAGTATTTAGCAGGTTTATTCCGCTGGTTTCACTGGGAACACCGGTCCACACATACACAAGTTTACGTTTGCCCCAAAAGTATATCAAAACTCAGACACTCACACACAAATACTCACCATTCAAGGCTTCATACACCCCGAAAAGAGCTGTTTACCATAACAGACAAAAGCACAAAAAGGCGCTCTGTAACTCCCCGTCTGAGAGCAGTTATAATAAAAACATATACATGGTGGAAGCCGTGGTGTAATGAGTAAGACATACTTCCTCTTCCTTCGGAGCAGGATGGGATTCATAAACATCAGTGTTTCCTGATCTTTGATTTCTCACAGACCAGACTCTGCTTCAGTGAAGTGACGTGTGTCATGTGTTGATGAGAGGGACGGTATGAGTGAGCCATTGCTCTAAACTACAGCCTGTCTGTCATACCAAACTGGGATTAACTGTTATTAACAGATTTATTAAAGTACCTCATGAGTTTAACTGGGAGTCCTGACAAGTGTGCATACAGAAACACATCTGCAAACCTTGAGCTTGAGCATAACAGATCTGTGAGATTAGATACGAGTCGAGTCTGAAAGGGGTTTCCACACAGAATGAGTCAACAGGAGCAGGTGGATCTAAATTTAGGTTTCTCGTCTCATAAAACAAGACACAGAGGTGACTTATGGAAGCTTGTTTCCACCATGGAAATATAAACAAGGTACAAACTCTGAATTATGACTTTCTTTCACAAAAGGAAGGTTACATTTAACAATTCTGTTGTTTTATTTTTTTTCTGCCACAGAAAAAATACAAAATAAAACAAAAACAAAATTAATAAAATAAAATAAAATAAAATAAAATAAAATAAAATAAAATAAAATAAAATAAAATAAAATAAAATAAAATAAAATAAAATAAAATAAAATAAAATAAAATAAAATAAAATAAAAATTAAATTAAATTAAATTAAATTAAATTAAATTAAATTAAATTAAATTAAATTAAATTACATTTGACAGAATTAAAATTAAAACGATAACAGAAACAAGCTTTTAAGGACTCAAAACAGAATGGATTAATTTCAAAATCATTGGAATTTATAAAACATTTCCAATCAATTTAAATCAATTAATAAATAAATCAGTCAAATTGCTGTTATAAAATACATTGTTCTGACTCTAATAGTCTATTATAATCCAATGCTATATTAATGCAGTGAGTCAGTTTATGTTTAGCCTAAAAAATATATATATATATAATAATATTATTCCATTTAATGACAGGTTCTTCTTTGTTTTGATTTTTTGTAGTTGCTCATTATTATTAACATATTAGCTGTTTATTAGTGCTTATAAAGCACATGTTCTGCATGAGTATATGCTACATCCTTACAAACTATCTTACTAACTATTAATAAGCAGCAAATTAGGAGTTTATTGAGGCAAGTCATAGTTAATGATTTGTTATTAGCGAGTTGGACCTTAAAATAAAGTGACCCAATTTATTAAATTTTTTTTTATTTGTTTGTTTGTTAAGTATTTATACATCATTTGTTACTTTATCCTGATTGAAAAAGTAAATGTATTGCAGTATTTTTACTGTAATAATGTCAAACATTACTGTTTTATGCTAATGAGAATGTAATTAGAATACATATTAGGAATAATGTGAATTATTTAACAAACATTCAAACTTCAATTATTATAAAAATAACTATGTGGAAGAAGAAAATCAGTTTGGGAACACTATTCACTATAATTAATTTCTTATTAACATGCTACTATTTATTAGTACTTATAAATAATATAATAATGCATGATCATATACTAGATCCCTTAACCCGACCCAATATCTAAACATAACTATTACAACAACTACCTTGCTATCAATAATCAGCAAATTAGGAGTTTAGTGATGGGAAATTGTTAGTTAAGACAATTTCACATGCTATGCATTTAAGACGCTTTTAATCCAAAAGCGACTTACAAATTCGCATAACCATGGTTGATACATTTTCATTAGTATGTGTGTTCCCTGGGAATCGAACCCACAACCTTTTGTCGCTACTGACGCAATGCTCTACCACTGAGCGAAACAGGAGCAAACCGTGTAATGAGTTAATTGTGTAATGTATGATCAACATTTTTAGATCTAATCACAGTGTTACCAAAACATCTTGAAATCCTAAAATATGTTTCATTTTCTTTATGCAAAATATAATTTCCTGTTTTTCTCTGTTGATTTTGGTCTGAAATGTAACATGTTTTATGAATTAAATACGGTTATCTCTGGAATCTGAGTCAGATGTTGCTGTGGTTTCGCTCACATGGCTTTAACCGGAAAGGATGAGGAATGTCACAAAACAGCACTGCCACAAACCCTGAGCCAAATACTGAGATCATGCACTCTTTACACAGCCAAAATCAACACGTGACCACCATGTCATTTCATAGATCGGTAAAACTTTACAATACCTGACTATTCGTTAACATTAGTTCATGCATTAGCGAACATTCACCAACAATGAGCAATATACTTTTAACAGCATTCATTACTCTTTGTTAATGTTTCTAAATAAAAACACAGTTCTTCATTGTTTGTGCATGTTAGTGCATTAACTCATTTTAACATATCTCTATTTATTTTAAAATACATTGATGCAGTAAATATGAATAACTGAGATTATCAAATGCTATAGAACTATTATTTATCATTCATGTTTACTGATACTGTAAAGTGTTACTCATAGATTTGCTAATAGCATGTACTGTATGGACTTTCTTCCTCATAATATTTGGATGTCAGCTCATTTTTCCATATCGTATCTGCTACAGTGAGCCCAGGAACAGTGTGACTTCATCTTTATCTGAGCAAGAGACAGTATCAGACACATTATTGGCCTTTATAATCGTTAAAGTCTTTTATGAGTCTTGTGTATGCGTATGTCTGCAGTAAAGTGTGTGGTTGGGTTTTGCTGTCTGGCTAATAAAGGACACATTCATTACACAACCAAACCAACACATGCATATTAATGATTGCATCATCAACACTGGCTTGTCACTTTGATCACTGCGGATATGAGTGTGGGAAAAGTGTACAATGATTTTCATATGATAATGGTTTAACGATTTATCATGATTAATTTGCTCAAAAATATAATCACGATTATTGGCTTTTTTACATTTGATTTATATTTTGCAGATTTAGTCAGAGCAAACAATGCAAATGACTCAAATGAAAACAGACTGGCTGAAGTAAACTTTCATTTAAGCAGAATATAGATCAATAAACTCCAACTGCTTTCAGCGCAGCAGTGTTTTTCTGTAAAGTAGAGAGAACGCATGCAAGCGCATAGTTGCCAGGTTGGGAAGATTAATAAACCACTGGGCCAAAATAAAATAAAATAAAATAAAATAAAATAAAATAAAATAAAATAAAATAAAATAAAATAAAATAAAATAAAATAAAATAAAATAAAATAAAATAAAATAAAATAAAATAAAATAAAATAAAATAAAATAAAATAAAATAAAATAAAATAAAATAAAATAAAATAAAATAAAATAAAATAAAATAAAATAAAATAAAATAAAATAAAATAAAATAAAATAAAATAAATAAAATAAAATAAAATAAATAAAATAAAATAAAAAAAATAAAATAAAATAAAATAAAATAAAATAAAATAAAATAAAATAAAATAAAATAAAATAATAAAATAAAATAAAATAAAATAAAATAAAATAAAATATAAAATAAAATAAAATAAAATAAAATAAAATAAAATAAATAAAATAAAATAAAATAAAATAAAATAAAATAAAATAAAATAAAAAATAAAATAAAATAAAATAAAATAAAATAATTAAATTAAATTAAATTAAATTAAATTAAATTAAATTAAATTAAATTAAATTAAATTAAATTAAATTATTTAAATAAAATAAATGATTGCATTATTATATACATTATTAAATTATTTAAATAAAATAAAAAAATTAATAAAAAAAATAAAAATAAAAAAATACAACTACAGATTTTTGAAAAAAGCTCTGACTGGGAGATTTAAACTCTTGAAATCTGGCGACCGAAAGCTTGTGGAGGCGTTACCAATGCAAATATTGCAGACGAGTGCACGTATAAATCGTGAGACACAGAAATCGTGATTTAATACAATTCATCATGATATCATGTAAACATGTATTTACTAATCGAATGTGAGTGAGTGTGGAGGTTGTTGGCCTGATGCTGCATCGAGTTGTTATTTTATGCCTGCAGTGTGTGTTACTCGAGGGATTAATACTCATGGTCCGTGTTGTGTCATGATAAAAGCGATGCTGGAAAAGAGCGGTTGATGTACTGTACAGTAGGTGTCACTGACCCTCTGCAGCTGTTCTCCGAGTCTCTGGCTCTGTTCGCTGTGCTCATGCTTCAGTCTGCTCTTCTCTCTCTCCGCCTCGCTCAGACTCTGGCTCAGCCTCTGGACCTGCGCCTGCAGCTCCTGCACGTCTCGCTCCAGCTCGGACACCTGACTCTCCCACTGCGCCTGGCAGTCGTCCAGTTTGACCCGCAGCTCGTACCTGCCCTGCTCCAGCTCCTGAGGACACACCTCAGATATCACTCCACAGTCCACTGCAGACTAACTAGAAGCACCAGAGTACTAGTAGACTGTTAGTTTAGATAACATGTAGTTGCAAAGTTACTTATTAGTAGAATCGATTACATTTATTTTGCTTTTTTAGTAGACATTTAGTGAACTTCCAATGACAATAAATCAATAAATATTATGTCATTCACATTGTCATGTCCAACTAATATAAATTAATATTTTTGGTAACACTTTAGAATAGGGAACACTTATTCACTATTAACTACGGCTTTTTCAATAAATTCATAATTTGCTGCTTATTAATATTTAGTAAGATAGTTGTTAAGTTTAGGTGTTGGGTAGGATTAGGGATGCAGAATAAGATCTGTAGAATAAGGCATTAATATGTTTAATTACTGCTAATACATGGATAATATTCTAGTAACATGCATGCTAATAAGCAACTAGTTAAGATATATATCTTTTTCAAAAGTGGTCCTAACTTTTTAAGTAAATTACATTAAGAACATTAAGACTGATTACCACTTTGTTAACTGCTAGTAAGTCAAACTAGGGCTAATTAAGACATAACTAGGCTGTTTATGCAAATGACCCCTGATTTCCACAGATGTCAGAAAAGGCATAGTGTATGAAACAACGTAAGGGTGAATAAATAACAACAGAATTGTAATTTCCGGGAGAACTTATCCTTTATGGTAGACATATTTGATATTCAAAGTCATACAGCTTTTTTTAAACTGAATCAGATTTGCAATCATTAAATGAGAAAACATGAAAGCATGAAATCTGATCTGGCCCTGTTCTCATTTCAGATCTTATTTGAAAATGCTTCTCTTCAAAAGAGAAATCAAATGTACAGCTACATTTAATGTTGAATACCTGCCTTTACATATTTATACAGTGGCATCAAAATCATTTGAAAAGTAAAACTGTCTGATTAGCCTACATTAGATAAAGAATCAAAGCAAGTGCCATTGACTTTATAGAAAGTTCACTGTTCAAATAAAACTATTATAGTAAGCATATAAATCAACAGATATAGAGCTGAGAATGGAGACACCTGTGAACCTGATGGAAACTGACTACGCCACTAAAAATATCAAGACACCTGTTACATAAAAGTACAATTACTTTTGAGGAAAATTCTACGGGATTTCACTATTTCATATGTAGCCTAATACAATAATTGTAATTATTTTCTGGCCTCAAGTGTCCGAAAACTTTTTAGGACCACATTACATAAAGTATTAGACATGTACTAACATAGAGAAATCAATATCACGCGTTCTGTAAAACAAGAACGGCAGTGTCTGTGGAGTCGCTGACCTCCAGCTGCGGCGTGTATTTGTCGTGAAGCGCGTCTCTCTCCTCCTTCAGCTGTCTGTTCTCCAGCAGCAGAGCGTTTCCCAGCTGAGCAGCCAGAAGAAGCTCATCCTCCTTCTGCCGAAGCGCTGCGAACAGCTCCTCGCTGTCTTCATACGAGTAAAAGTCTTCCTCCACGTGCATCTTCTGTGCTTTAGAACACAGCTCTGCTCCCAGACTCATGTCGCCGTCACCGTGTCACCGAGCCGCGGCGCGAGGAGCCTCTGCTCGACACTCATGGGTTTGTTTGCAGATGGATGATGGAAAGGAACTCGAGTGGGTGGGGCTTGTGAAGTTTCAGGTGACTCGTCTCTTTAAATCTATTTTTTTAAACAAATGTATTGCAATAATTTAAAAGTATGATAAAATAATAAGATGGTTTTGATGGCGTATTTAATTTTTCCTTTTTTTCTTCTCAAAAACGTGAGGGTATAGGGTTGTTATTGTTGCAAAACAGAAAGTTTCACAAGCAGCTAAAATAAGATCCGCAAATAAATGTAATATATTTCAGAAAAGTGAAACGGATTCACAAAAAAATAAACAAAGTGAGCTAAAAATAAATAAATAGTTTTCCATTTGTGAAACAAAGCGATGGGGGAAACTCCAAAAGGGGGCGGGGCTTCCTCTCAATGTGACAGCTCACTTTTCCAGTCTCCGCCCATTTTGCACAGCTGCCTGCAGGCTACTGTACATCCTTCCTAGAAGTGTTCAGATTCACAAACAAGTGGACTCCAGCCTCCATTCTAGTCAGTGAAATGTCAGAGACAGAGTGTTTATCAGTGCAGCAGCAGACGATGTAGGAAGTTAATATCAAAGAGAAATCTCTCTTATTTTCCCCTGCACTTCTATGGTGTGCTCTGAGACATGAAAGATTATTTCTTTATGTATTTTTACCTCTACACTGTTGGACAAATAAACAAATACTAGTAATTTTTGAATGAAAATTGTATCTACACCACTTTTTCTTCAGTGAACACAGTGTTAGATATGCTTTACATATTTAGTGAAACTGTGAATGTATGTAATATGTAATGGTATCTGTTAGAACTATCATTACTCTTTGGAACACTGCTTGTCCAATCAAATATGTGGGCTAACTAGAGATAAGATAATAAATGGATAAGTAATATAACAGTCTCTCATGTGGCTTTTTATTTCTAGCATTCTAACATTATTTTATGCCTTCATAAAATATATATTTTTTTTATATATAAATCAAAACAGTACATGTCCATATAAGCTAAGACTGTTAGTTATAATGCTCCTGTAGGACATTTGTGTTGTGGCTCTGAAACCAATTCTTTTTTTGTTATTTCAGTTAAATAGCTAACATAGCACATGCCAAGAGTACATGAACTAGCATGTAATTGTATGTATTACTGGCAGCAGCACAATCTTTTCCCATACAAGCATGTGTTCATGTAGCCACCCACAAGCTAACCACAGCAATACACTTTAACCCAATGCTAACCACAGAACACTCAGCGTAACACTCTTTTAAATGTCAAACATAAACACACTAAAACCCTTCAAATAACACTTGATTGAAAGACTTAAGCCCTCTGGCTCGACACAGACCAGCTAAACCTCTGCGAGTCAAAAACAAGTCACAAAACTAGTTTTGTTTCCATTTTTATTTAAAACGTATTTCGCCAGACACGATGCCTATTGTGCAGTATTGAGATATTTAAAAAAAAAATGACATGTTTTCCGATTCGGTCCTCGTCGATGGAATGAAACATTCTTTCATATGAGCTGATAATGAGACCCGTGCCACTACTGATGCCACTAACAGAACACAAAGAGGTGTGAACACTACATTACTGGACTGCCCGTTTTATTCAGTAACTTCTGTTTTCCAAACATGTACAGACATTTCAATATACAATGTGTGTGTGTGTGTGTGTGTGTGTGTGTATATGAACACATATATACACACACACACACACAACTATATATATATATATTGATGTATATGATCTTCTCTAAAAAGTCAAGGGCATGGGACATGGCTGCTGTGCGCTTAAAGAGAGGAAGGTAGGTTTGTGCTGTATTACTTGGAGTCCACACGAAGGGTTCGGGATCTGCTAGACAGACAGTGGAAGGTTATACGAGGGTTACAGAGCATCTCCAGTGCATTTGAGTCCAGCATGTTGAGCGAGAGAACGTGTGGGAGCTGCCTACAGAGTGGAGAACACCAAACACTTATTGAGCTTCACAATACTGCAGTTTTCCCTATTCTGAAAGAGTGAAGAAAACGACTGGAGCTAACACAGTACCTAAATCTATTTGTGACGTTTAATCACAGAAACCATGACCTCATGACAGATGCTCTGGGTGGAGTTTCCTGTTATGAAAGTTGACTTTTATTATGTTTTTTGATAGAAGGTGCACACACTGTTCTCCCTCCCAACAGTAGATGAAATAGGATGGGGGATTGTGAAGGGGTACAATTACAAAATAAAGGTCCAGTGTAGAAACACACCGTTGGGTAAAAGTGCTGATCAGGTCAAATTCTACATCAACACTCTCACTTTGGGATGCGTCACATACACTTACCCATTCTTTGGTACAATTCAGCTCATTTATCACAGAGCTAAACATCCAATTCAAACTATGCAGCTCTACATGAACGGATACATTAATGACAAGAGCGTGGGGAGGGTCAATCCAAGAACATCCATGAATTAGCGAATAACATTCCTAGTTCCTTTTTTTAAGTCAAGGCATCGCCAATGTGGTTCTTCCCCATGTATCTACAGGTTGGAGTACAGTAAAGTGTGCGTGTGTGGGAAACAGAGAAGAGCAGAATGTGAGAGATCGGTGTGGACTTCAGAGTTCAGACCCCAGTCTACATCATCCCCATCTGCATCAGAGAGTTAGCGTACGCCATCGGCTTGACATCTGGATGAGGCTGAGAGAGAGAGAGAGACATCCGTTTACAGACTGCATTAGTCTCAGGAATACACGCCTAACCAGGGAGTAAATTACGTTTTGGGGAATTATTACATAAATTATATTAAAAGTGTTTAAATTAAAAATACATTTTAAAGGCCAATTAAGGACATTTCTTGTGATCCCACTGCAAAAAGTGATGGCATAAGTCTTGTTTTCTGTGAAATTAATCAAAATTAAGTGAGTTTATGAATAAAGGCAGCAAATATCCACCAATTAATTGTTCATACCCCATTTACAGGTATTTTGTGAATTTTTTCATCAAACATCATTTTGCATCTCAAGTCAATGCATCTTGATTTAAGGATGTTTAAATATTTGTTTTGAAAAATAAGACAAAAATACTGAGGAAGATATTCATTTTTAATTGCAAGATTTTATGAATTTTAAAATGTACGACTTTTAAAGACCTTTGTAAGACCTGCAGAAACACCAATTATTGGTGTTCAATATTTCCAATAATTAGAGTAATGACTTAATCGCATTATGATGTTTACATGTCACGAGCAAAGCTCTTACTCCCGTTTACATGCAATTTCCATTATTCGTATAATTCGTTAGGAATTGTGGTTAATTTTTTACTGCCATTATTTACATACCTCATTGCACAGCACAAATGATGACAGAAAGAGCAGGTGTGTTTACTGGCCGCTGTTTTAATTTATTTACGTCTAATGCATAATGATTTTGTATGGCTGTATTGCACATTGCAAATATGATGGAATTTGTTTGCGTGTTCGCTGCCGTCATGTTCTCGGGTAAGGAACAGAGACTGGTGGCAGCGAGTTATGTGTTCCCCAGAAATGAGATGCTTTCTTCCCCTCCATCGTTTCTAATCTGCGTATTACTACAGGTGCGCGTCCTGTCATTCATGTACATCACGGGCGCATGCACACTTTGATCAGAGCGGCAATACTGCGATTAAGGTGTTCACATGCCTGTATATTTAGATTAAAATCGGCTTACTATGTTAATACGATTATGAGCTTAATCGCAGTATTTAAATCGAAGTATTGAGTTTACATGAGGTAAAGATTAATCGCAATATTGTAAAAATCTCATAATAATCGCATTAAGAGGGTGCATATAAACGTTCACCCTTAAAAATAAGTGAATGTAAATAAATGTATAAGAATGAAACTCCACTGACCACAGCAATAAACTGGTGAAACTCTGGCTTGAGGTCTGATCCCCTGAGATGAATGTAAGCTCCTTTATTTCCCATCTGGTCACTAAAAACAAAAGAGTCGTGAATATATTCAGACATTTCATTCTGACTTGACCACAACATGTTCTAACATGGTTTATTTTCAATAAGACTGCATTAAATATGACATTTTCCATCATTTATAACTAATAATTCAATGTCTTATGCAATATTGACTAAATGTGGCACATTACTTCAGTTGCTTTTTGTACCATATTCTTAGATTCTGCTATTTTAGCCACATTTGAGTTTTTAGTGAGCCACATAATGTGGAGCAAAATTACGCTGATTAGACAATCATTTTCATAATGAAGCAGTAATCAGGCTTAATTTTCTTAATGCAGAATATGATTTGCTTATCTGGGGGTGTAATATAACAAGGAGACGTTCTTGACATGACATTCACCCAGATGTTTTCACAGCTCTTGGTTAATTGGAAGCTCATTCATTGCTCATTGTTTCCGTACCAGTAGTTTGGCGCTGAGAACACGGTGATGCACTTCCCTGAGTGAG
>JAPDDL010001878.1:0-12477 GCA_027422435.1 Schizopygopsis pylzovi
TTGATTACATGATTATATGCTGTATTATCCACACAATAGCAGTGCATTATGCGAACCCGAATTCTTATTTTTCATGTTTTAAATGTCCCTTTTTAAAATAACCTACTGCCTATATGGATTCATAAATTATTCCAGTTTTGTTGGCATTCTCACAAAGACCAGTCACAACACAGATGGCATTAATTACACAGAAAATAAGTGGCCACACAGAATTTGACCACTGGATTTACAAAAATTATTTACATTTTAAGAAATGTTGCTCAACACATCAACATTGCATCAACTACTGATGAACACATTAATTTGTACTTGAATTATCATGCAGTGGGTTATTTAACCATGTATTATTTGGAAGTATTTTGTCTTTCAAACACATTCAAATGCACACATCTTGTTTATAATTTACATGATATATTGCAGGGATTCTTAAACCATTTTTTTTTTTGTGAGCCAGACCTCTTTTACCCAATATATTTACTTGAAAAAGTCAATCTCCCCTAATATTTTAAAGTAACAGTGTAATAATTAAGCAACACATTTGCATGTTTATGGCTCTCTTGGTTAATTGTCACATGACAGGCAGTTAAACAAATACAATATTTCAACTTTTATTTTGATTGTTGTTTATTTACAATTATTTATTTTAGTTGTATATTTGTATGATTTAATTATTAACTAGCTATTTGTTGAACCCCCTGCAGTTCCTTCATAAACCACAGAATGGGAGACCTTGACATACTATAATGTTTAACGCACCTCATATTCTTAACAATAACAAATGGAATATATTTTCTTTCTCTTTTTTTCTTTATATCAATATGGTACAATATTTTCCTATTTCAGTCATATCCCTAATTCAATGTAAAAAAAACAAAAAAAAAAACTAGTTAGGTTTAAAATAATCTAAAGGTTTTAACCCTTAAATTAATACCTTGGTTTTTAGCGACCCAGTACACCATTCTCTACACTCTCCCTCCTTAATTATTTATTGTTTACAACTTTCTTAGTATTCCTCAATCTATTCATTATAAACAATAGGCTATAACAATACATATAAGAAAAATAGTAAAATATAAAATAACGCCTGTTTTCTGATTATTTCTTTGTAAAAAGTAATAATGCAACTATAGCATTATATTCACTGAGCAACTATATTCACATATCTGATGATTCCATACATGCAGAGGTGGCACTGTTTGATACACAATGATGATGTGAAGTTTAAATATTACCGCAGGCATAAAACAAACAAATATCATCAGTAAAAATTGAACTGGTTTGAATGGCTTTACTGTAGAGCAATTAATATATGCAATGAAATATTAATGTCTCTGCCATTTTATGCTGGATGTAGTGAATAAGCTACAAGTGATGAAAATATGGAATATAAGTCATATAAAATGATCGTTTTGAGAAATTGGTTGAGATCGTGAATATGAGGCAGATGAAGTTCACTCTGACGGCGAATCATCTGCTCAAATTGAACCCTTTTAAGTTTCAAAAGGTAACAAAATATGCTTTATTGTTTTATTCTGTAATTGTTATTAAAATATCAAGATAGTTT
The DNA here is from genome assembly GCA_027422435.1 of Schizopygopsis pylzovi. NCBI lineage: Eukaryota > Metazoa > Chordata > Actinopteri > Cypriniformes > Cyprinidae > Schizopygopsis > Schizopygopsis pylzovi. The sequence continues at coordinate 1,565 of JAPDDL010001878.1, forward strand.
TTTGCTATTGCAGCATTTAGAGATCCATCCGTGAAGGATATATGGGTCCGGGTTGCTAAAGACCCCCATATGTAATAATGATAGGCGAAATATACATGCATTGAAGGGTTAGAAAAGTAGTTCGATTATATTACCTAAAATGTGTAATGTAATGGATTACGTTACTAACTACAATTTTTGTCATGTAATTTGAAATCAGTAACAGACTTCAACTTGTAAGTAACGTATCCTGCACTGTGTATTGTACATTTTAGCATGACTGAACACTGAATTGACCAATCAGCATCAGTAGCATAATGGGAATTTATCATAGAATATGTTTTCACGGTTACGTGATGTGAGTGTTGAGCTCAGGAACACACGGTGATGTACTTCAAGCATCTTCTAATGAAAAAGTCTAGCTTTTCGCCTGCTGGGCGCTACCTTCTCTTTCTCTCTTGATGCATATGGATGCCAAGGCCCAGATTCTGCTCCGAATTCTTTCTCTCTCTGTGTGTGTGTGTGCATGTGTGTGTATGTGTTTTGGGTCCATTATTTTTTTGGCCTGCGCCCTTCATTGTTCTGCAGAGTTTGGCAGAGGTTACCTGGCACAATATGATCAGGGCATCTGGCACCTAGAGTGAACCACCTGCATTCAACAATAGCGTTGCTCTGCTGATATGGAAGGGCTGTGGTGTAGCAGTATAATATAAGAGGTGAACCCACATTTACAATGTCATAGCCGCACTATATTTTGTATTCTGAAAGTTGACGTCTGTATAGGCACTTAACTTGATTCTTGACTACAAAAAAAAAGTCCACTTGGTATTACCGAGGCTAAATACTAATACTGTTCAATGAACACACACTGACCATTTGTGACAATGTGCCCCATTGGGTGACGCTCACTCTATATGGGGTAAGGATTCACAATGGACACCTGGTGTTTATTTAACTGATTTGAGAACACTTTTGTTGAAATATGAAATACATTTAGAAATAGCAAAGTAATTATTCACAGCATATTTATAATTAAAACACATATGTATAATTATTGAATCACTTTTCAGGCAATTGAAACTTATTTGAGAAAAATATTTTTTGTTAAAATACGATATATTTTATCACTTTTCAGGCATCTATACAGTAATTTATATAACACAAGAATGGCAAAAATATACAATGTATACACAGGTCAACTGTTAGAAATATGTATATATTATACTCACCAAGGCTGAATTTAATTCAGTAACAACAGTAATAATGTGAAATATTGTCCTAATTTAAAATAACTATTTTCTTTTTGAATATATTAAACAATGTAATTTAGTACAGAGTCGCAAAACTGAATTTGCATCAGCCATTATGAACGTTGGAAACAGTTATTCTGCTTAATTTTGTTGTGGAAACCAAACAATAAAAAAAAAATATTTGAAATAGATTGTTTTGCAACAATGTAAATTTATTTCCTGTCACTTTTGATACATTTATTGCACCCTCACAGAATTAAACATTAATTTCATAAAAACTAATATACAAACCTTACCTAACCCAACATTTCAAACAGCACGTATGACATAATGATGTCAATATGTTGCATCTTATCTTGTTCATATTTCATATATTTAAATAATTATATCACATGTCAAGCAATGATGATAATTGTTAAAATTAATTTCACTGATACAGTATAAATATAATAACTTGACCTGAAAGACAAACTTCTTAGTTATAATCTTCATAATAAAGTGGACACAGTGTTGTCACATATCTTAATGTATACAATTATGGTTTTATTATATTCACTCATTTAGCAGAGATCTATTAAGAGTATGGTTTTATACCAAAAGTATGGTGTGTATGATATATTTTTCCCCTTTGTATAAGGGAGGATGAACATTATATGTCACTTTTTCATTTATGTCCCTGCGTTTGTCATCCTGTCAAGTGTTTAATGTAATAGTGCAGTGTTTCAGAAGAAAAAAAAAAAAACCTGCAATGCTAGAGCTATGGAAAGCAACTGAGCCACGGAGGGCTGGAAAGAAACACAAACGCTGTGTGCGAGAGGAAGGAACAGAGCGAACGCTGTGAGAAATTGCAGAAGCGAGAAAACGAGTCACTTGAGCATAAAATTAGATTTTACAAATGTGTTGTTACCTGACAGTTATTTGACTGAGAAGATATCACAGCATTGGAACGTATATGAATATTGCTAATCATATTGAATAAATGAGATGTTGGGGGCTTTGATGGGGACAGATCTTAATTTACCCCTCTTTATAACTGCAGACTTAAACATGTGCTTGATTGGCTGATGTCATATATATGGTAATTTGAAATGCTCTGTAACAGAATAAAAAAAACACGAAAGGCTCTTCAGATAACCACTATCACATTGTTAGTTGGGATGGACGTTCTGGACGAATTTAGGTTTTTCAGTGAAGCTTTGAAATGCTGAGAAAAAAAGGTGTTTATTTTCAATAATTCAATTAATTTCAAAATTAATATTAATATTGCGTAATAATACTTTATTATTATTTTTTATCAGAGATAAAAGAGACAAAAGAGATTTAAAAAAAAACATTATATACACCCATATACACTATGTTCACACAGTCGGGGTCTTAAAAAAGTAACCTTTTTTAATGGTGTAAAAATGGGCAATTTCCAATTTGATTGTTAATATTGTGACTTTTTATATATCTATTTATATTTAAATATCATCAAACATAGCACACATGGTATCGAAAGATGACAATATACTGTAGAATGTATATAAATAAGGACACGTTTTGTATGTTCTGTTCATTGCCACAATAACCTATTATATTATATTTAAAATATATCATCTTTATTTGGGGCTTTGCTTTGATACATATGCAATTAATTGTGGTTAATTTGATTATTTAATGTGCATACCATGTAATTCAGTTGATTGACATTTATTTTCATGGTCATGCCATTTTTTTATACAGAGATGAATACGCAAAAATAGAACAATGGGCTTTAATCATGGAACACAAGCTGAACAAAAGTGTTAATGTCATACAAAAACGAATTGAATAATCCAGTTAGAAACTCATAATTCATGTTTCATTTTAAATATGCTAATGTGAATGGTAATACACATTTGAAATGCCAATAATGAAGGTATAAAATTATAACAAAGGAAAATGTGTAAACAAACAGAACAAAGCAAAGCCAGTTTTATTTTTAAAAGAAGGTATGATACAACAAAAGTCAATGGGCAAAGGAATGTAGTTAGTTTCCAAATGATAGAGATTAAAACATTCAGTAATATACCAACCAAAGTCCAGAAGAGAAAATACATTGATAAAATCTTTAAAAAAGCAAATGAACAGTATTCTGTTCTTTCAGAGCTTTTTATTGTTTTTTGTAAGTAAATATAGGCCAGAAATGCATTAGTCAATGTGTCGTATAATCTGAAAGTCACTATGCGTTATCAATCATGGCAGACTGAGTTTAAGGGATAGATGATGTCGGTTTCTGCCACTGTAATATATCTGACTTCTGCACTCGTTCACTCGAGACAGATGCCGAGTTCTCCTCTTGTTTTCCTTGGGGAATAGACAGATGGAAGGGGATAACAGGGCAATGCAGCGTCCCATAATTGGTCAGTGTTTTGCACAATGCTGGTTGTTTGCCGTAATTGTTTAGTGTGCTATTGTCTGTTGCTTTCTCCTCTGCCATTGTGTGGGAAAGTAGCTTCAGCTTCCAGGGAGCAGCGCAACTATTCACGGGCATGCTGGGAAAGCGACCAGGGGAGTGGTGGGCTACAAAAAAGCTCCCTCTAGAAAAGCTCAGCCTGCATGCAGACATTCATCCAAAACATAATGATATTTTCTCATTGTTGGGGTTTTGGCTGAGCCACGCTTGGCTGTGTGTGGTGAGTGTGTAAGCGTTCAGACTGGTACAGTATATTTGGGTACAAGGCACAGATAGAGCTGCCAGAACGCAGGATCAGTGTCAGTTGACCCACAGCTGTAAACTTGACTTGTGCGTTAATGTTTATTTTTATTTGACAAAATACACTGCATTTTCTGTTCTTTCTTCTTTTCTGTCTCTAGATTTTTTTTTTCTCATTAACACTTTATCATACCTTTGATTGAACACAATAACATTACCACATTATATACTGTACCTCTTAACAGATCATTTGTTAGAAAGTTAATAAGATAACAGAAATGTCATAATAATTATTTGGCAGAAATGTCATACATTTCTCCATGGAGCTTCTGGTTGTAGGTTATTATTATTATTATTATTAGTAGTAGTAGTAGTATTAGTAGTAGTAGTAGTCATAATAATAATATTATGTATTTATTTATTTATTTATTATTTTACAGTTATACTTTAGAACTACAAAATATTTAATAATATGTTTAGTAATAATAAGAATAATATGTATTATTATTATTATTTATGTATTTATGTTTTTTTTACATATTAAATCATAAAGCTTTTATTTTGATGAAAATGAAATGCTTCTATTTTGTTGACAATCTATTTATAAAGAATTATTAACTGTGATCTTTTCACGTGAGCAGCTCATGTTAACAGGGTTTTAGTGTTTTGATTCACAGTAAATGCTGCTCCACACAAACACCACCTCTGCAAGCCACATATACTGTGCATTTAAAAACATGCAACATGCACCAAGCATCTTTTTTATTAAATACACAGTGCATCAGATTTTATAATTTATTTTCATTATTTGCGATGGTTTTCATTATATTGCGCTAAACCATCTCGCATTCTCAGCCATTGTTAGAATATTTACAAAGTGTAAATAAATACAAATAGCCGACTGGCAAGTAACACTGTTTCATATACTTTTTACTCATATTTGGCACATGGCAAGTGTTAATTTTAGGTTCTGGTTATAACAGTTCAGACAGTTTTAACGTTGATTCTGTTTATTGCTAAACTTTTAAACCTTTTAAAGTTTGCATGATGTTTTATTAAGGGCAGCAAATAAATTGCAAGACAGATTCTTGTCGATACGCTAAATAGGATATCACAGAAAAATGACACATATTTTAACCGAACGGTTTAATCCAAGTCTTCTGAAGATTGTTTTATATGATTAACAAATTTAATATAGGCTTTTATTTGGAAGCTCAAAAGATTTTTACTTCTTCATGTATCATGCTGGAACATTTGAGCTTCCATTTAACATTAAATTGATTAAACTGATTAAACCGCTCAATTAATAATATTTTATTTCATAAATAGCTTTTGAAAGAATCAAAGTTTTGGATTTTTAGTGGATATAAATCTCTCAGGTTTTAAAAAAAATAAATCTTAAATTGTGTTTCGAAGATGAATGAAAGTCTAATGGGTTTGAGATGACATGAGGGTAAATGATAACAGAACTTATATTTTTGTATGAACTATCCTCTTAAATTCACCAAGACTTGAGCATACCGTTTGTTGTGCCAGCTCTCACAAGATTCTGTCATGTTCCCACCAAATATTTTGATATTTATTTAGCAACTTTTGAACTCTGCACAGCTCCTGCGCTCAAGTAGAGATTGATTCAGATTTTGTTTAGTCTAATTCCAGTAAAATCGTCCCAGGTTATGTATGTAACCCTGGTTCCCTATCTGTCGGTCACTACGAGTTATGTCGTGACGACATAGGGGATTTACCTGGAAGCCCCGAACATCTCTGACTAAAGAGAAAACGCCAATGAAATTGGCTAGTGGACTTTGCATTCCTGAGACACTGCCCGTGCATACGGGTATAAAAGGGCGACAGATGCATCCACTCATTAGATTTTTGCTTCGGAGCTGAGTGGATGAGAAGAGTGCTGATCTCCACAAAGCCGTTCTTCTTTGTTTTGCTCCCGGTTGGCGTAACGGTGCAATCAGCGGAGTCCCTCTCATCAGCGATTCCCCTGGGCACTTCAACTAAGAGAGCAAATTCTAAAAGAGCAAATCACGGGTGCAGGTGCAAGGAGGGACCCGGGACCGTACTCTAGGCCTGAGCCTCATCACACCGCGGAGGAAACGTGTAATCAGGGGGTCTTTGCCCACTTGTCCACCCATATGGGCGTGGTAGGACGCTATAGCTGCCACGTAAACCCTCAGGGTGGAGTGGGATAACCCTGCGGAGAACCGAGCCTGCAGAAACTCCAGTACTGTACCAACCGGGCAGTTAACTGGGTCGAGCTGGTGGTCTCCACACCAAGAAGTGAAGAGTCTCCACTTGAGGCCATACAGTTTCCTCATTGAGGGAGCTCTAGATTGGAGAATGGTCTCAACAACCTTGATTGAGAGACCTGAGGCTATGAGTTGCGCCCGCTCAGGGGCCACACCCACAGCTTCCATAACTCCGGGAGGGGGTGAAAGATCATACCATACTCGGCCCGGCCAGAACGGGGCTACTAGCAACAGCCGGACCCCGTCCCGGCGCACTCTCTCTAGAACTCCCGGGAGCAGAATGATCGGGGGAAAGGCGTACAGACGAAGCCTCGGCCACGTCTGTACCATAGCATCCAGCCCCAGCGGAGCTGGATGAGTCAGAGAGTACCAGAGGGGACAGTGCGATGTCTGATGAGTCGCAAACAGATCCACCTGTGCCTGGCCAAAAACTCTCCAAATCTGCTTCACCACCTCGGGGTGAAGACTCCATTCCCCAGGCCTCGGCCCCTGCCTCGATAGGATGTCTGCTCCTACATTGAGATGCCCAGGAATATAGACTGCTCTCAGCGAGAGGAACTTGTCCTGGGACCACACAAGTATCTGGTGCGCCAGCTTGTATAAGGGGCGTGAGCGCAGACCTCCCTGGTGGTTGATATAAGAAACCACAGCTGTGTTGTCTGTGCGTACTAGCACATTGTGATTTCTTAGGTCCAGAAGAAAATGTTTCAGTGCTCGAAACACGGCCAGCATCTCCAGGCAGTTGATGTGCCACATGAGATAGTGACCACTCCACAGACCGCGGGCAGGGTGGCCACTCATGACCGCCCCACAACCGGTCAGGGATGCATCCGTCGCTAGCGTTATGCGGCGGCATGGAGCTCCCAGGACCGGGACCCGGAGACAAGAACCAAGATTTCCTCCACATGTCCAAGGCACGTAGGCATTGCCGCGTGACCTTGATCATGCGGAATGGGTTTCCCCTCGGGGAGAACCCCTTGCACTTGAGCCACCACTGTAGGGGTCTCATGTACAGCAGGCCAAAAGGTATCACGTTGGACGCTGCTGCCATCAGACCCAGCAGTATTTGAAACTGCTTGATCGTGAGTGACAGGCCTTCTCTGACTCTCCTGACTGTGGTGAGAATCGACTCGATCCGAGCAGGGGACAGGAGCAGGGAGTGTCTGCATCGTGGTCGAATCCCACACTACGCCTAGATAAGTGGTTCTCTGTAATGGAGACAGCACACTTTTCTTTGCATTTAGCCTTAACCCCAACTATTTCATCTGAGCGAGAACGTCATCTCGATGTCGAATCGCCATCTTCTCTGAATGAGCTAAAATCAACCAATCGTCCATGTAGTTGAGTATGCGGATGCCCTGGAGTCGCAGAGGATCCAGGGCAGCATCCACGCACTTTGTGAAAGTTCGGGGTGAGAGTGTTAGGCCGAAGGGAAGAACCCAATATTGGTAAGCTTTACCCCTGAAAGCGAACCTCAGGAACTTCCTGTGACTGGTAAGGATGGATACGTGGAAAACAGTGTCTTTTAGATCTATCGTGACGAACCAGTCCTCGGATCTGATCTGAGAGACAACCTGTTTTACAGTAAGCATTTTGAACTTCAGGCACCTAACTGAGCGGTTCAGTAGCTGCAGATCTAAAATTGGACGCAGCCCCCCATCCTTCTTTGGAACAACGAAGTACCGGCTGTAGAACCCGGACTCTCTGTCGAGAGGAGGGACCACCTTGATGGCCTCCTTCCTCAAGAGAGAGCTGACCTCCTGTTCTAATACCAGAGCCTGCTCGGGACTCACACATGTGAGAAATAACCCTTTGAAAGGTGGCGGCGGAGCGCCGAACTGAATACGATAGCCTTTCTCTACAGTCTGCAGGACCCAACGAGATACATTTGGCAGTAGTTTCCACACTGCTAAACAATCTACTAGGGGAGCCAGTCTCTCGAGATGCTGACACGGAGGACAGGCAGGAAACAACCGACGTAGCTGCTCGGGAGATCCCTGAAGGCGTGGCGAGGCTCTCAGCTCCACTACATTTCCGGGTGGAAAGAAATGAGAGGCACTCGCGGGAGACCGCTGCGCCCTGGAACTCTGGCAGGGTTGGCAGAAAGATCTCCAGAGGGCGCTGAGGAGAGACGGACACCATGTAATGCGGTGAACCCCGCTCTTCCCCAGCAGGGGCCGCCCTCAACAGTCCTGAGCCGGAAATGTAGTGGAGCTGAGAGCCTCGGTCCCGCTGCGGGGGAGCACGAGAGGCAACGCTCTGCCTTTGGATCTCCCTATATGAGGAGCTGGTACACGGTTGGGGCTGCTCCCGCCCAGCAGCCCCTGGAGCTATAGAGCGGCGAGGGAGAAACCGCTGAAATGCTGCCGCCTGTTTACGTGCCTCCTGGTACCTGTCGACGACCAGCCCAGCCCAGAAGGCGCAAGCCTGTCCTTTTCTTTCATGTCGGACAGAGTCAACCATAAGTGCCTCTCCGCTGCCACCAGCGCTGCCATGGACCGCCCAATGGCACGGGCGGTCTCCTTGGTGGCGGAGAGCTAAATCAGCGGTTCTCCTCAGTTCTCCGACATCACTCGAACTGATTTGCTCGCCCTCATCTAGCTCTTTCAGCAGGTCTGCTTGATATGCCTGTAGCACAGCCATGGTGTGAAGGCATGCACCAGCCTGACCTGCTGCCGTGTACCCCTTGCCCACCAGCGCTGATGATACGCGCAACGGCTTAGTGGGCAAGACCGGAGCCTTCAGAGATGATGCCGCACCGGGTGACAGATAGCCCGCAAGCATCTGTTCAACCCGGGGCATCGCTCTGTAACCACACTCGCTTAGCCCCGCCACATTACCATAATAATCGGAGGCGGGGATAAATAAGCGTGATGAAAAAGGTTTTTTCCACGATCTCGACACCTCAGTGTGAATATCGGGAAAGAAAGGCAGGCTCCGGCGTAGAGGTAGTGACTTACTACGCAGAAAGCGTTCATCTAATTTACTTTTCTGTTTTTCAGTCTGATCATCGGTGGGCCAATCAATGTCCAACTTGGCAACCGCGCTAGTGACTACCTCTAATAGCTCCTCGTATTGTGGGGATTGAATGGGCGAATAATCAGCGCTCTCCACATCTTCCTCCTCGGAGGGAGATAGGTGAAACGCTGAGCCCGCCCCCTGAGGGGAAGAAACCGCAGAACGGGCTTCCGATCCCAGAGAACGGGCAGTGGATCTGGCAGGTGAGGATAGAGATAGGGACCCGCCCGTCTCCATTCCCTCTGCCAAATCCAATTGCGAGCCCCACGAATGCAGCCGCCGCTCCGCCTCAGCAGAGGCGGGGCCAGCAGCGTGAGGAGCGCTAGCGAAAACCCCCTCCTCGAAGAGAGTTCTCCGGGAGCAAAGCGTACGCAGTGGAAGCCACTCACAATGCAGGCAGCCGGCCCCCTCAAGAGCCGACTCTGCGTGCTTCACCCCCAAGCAGACCACGCACAGACTGTATGTATCCCCGCTCGTGATAAAGCGCGGGCAGGGAGGAACACACTGTCTGTACTGTGAACTACTTTCGCCCTTCTTCGATTTATAAGATGCCTTCGACATGTCTGCTTCTAGTCTTTCTTTGCCTTTCTTTATTAGAACAAACTTTCTTATTTCCTATCTTTGATAGTAACAGACTCACAGAACACATTCGACTGACACACACAGAGAGCTTTGCTGAAGGACAAATAGCTGGCGCCGGCTGCACATCACGTGCTGTTAAGCATCCTGGTCATGACGTCACCCGCACCTGACGTCTGGCCGTCAATTTTGACTGATTACACATATGATTCAGAGCTGGACATCGCTGATGGCGTTCCCCATAGCGTCTCGACGTAGCTCGATGTTCCCGGAGGGGAACTTGCTTTTGTTTCATGCTCTTTATAATTTTGTTTTATTACCACACACACAATGCTTCCGACCTTACATTGCATTTGTCAAAATAAGCAGAATGAAGGAGATATATCTTACATTTGCATTGATATTCTCTAATCTTGCGCCTGTAAACCAATGCTTTTTATTGTGCAATAGACAAATAACATTTTGTACCGTAAAACATAGTTCATTTTAATAAATAATATTTTATTTTAGATATTTATATATCCATAGCTAAACACAGCAACTGAAAACTTGCCCAGTGTCACATACAAAAAAACATGCTTCAAAAGGGAGGAAATATCAGTATGAGATTCATTCAGAAACACTATTTCACCACTAGCCCTGATGCAAATCACATGCTAAGAAATTATATAATTGTATTGCTATTTACAGTCTTTCTTTGCAGTGCTTTAAAAGCTAGTGGATTGTAAAGAGGTCTACAGGCAGCCGTATTAGTAAAGGAATCAGCTGTAATGAGCACATGTTTTCTCTATCAGGCTACAACCCAAGAGATTAATTAGGCCGCCTTTGTAAAGCTGTTTCAAAACAGGAAACAACTTAATCGCAACTTAAACTGACGGATGTTAGAGAAAGATGTGCAAGAAATCTGAGATCAAAAGTTACAGCTCAGTTTACATTTAGCCCTTTAAAGACCCTGTTTAGCACAGAGCTGTACATCAGCGTAAATATCCTGCGCCATTAACTTGCCATATCTGTTTATTCATAGAGATTTGCCTGATCGGAAACAAAGCTTCTTCTTTGCCGTTTGATGGAGGAGTCGCAAGCATTTTGCTTTATAGCTTGTATATCTAGAAACAGCCGCATTCATTGTAAAGCTATTCGCGGGGAGTTTTT
>JAPDDL010001064.1:0-25218 GCA_027422435.1 Schizopygopsis pylzovi
GAAAATAGTAACATTAATAGAATGTTCATTCATTCAACATAGTTCTCAAAACATTAACACAAAAACGCTATTTATACTACGGGCCGTTGAATGCTTGATTCTGATTGGCTGACGAGCGTTCTGAGGTGTGCAATTATTTTCAGGGAAACGCTTATTTTTAGGAATAATACTTTGTTATTTCAATGGTCTTATAACAGAAAAATAACCAAAAAACCCACAACGACACTGGCCAAACAAATAAATACAGCAAACAAAAGGATCAAATCGACAGATCTTCTCCATGTTTTTGCCACAAAAGTATCTTTCATTATGTACGGAAAGCACATAGACAAATGTTTCTCGTTCTCTCCATCACAGACACACATATAGTTTACACACACCTTAACATACATGCTAATGTAGTTAGCACTACTCTGACGATTTTATCAGTAACATAGTTTAAAAACTACATGACTTCTCACAAGCGAGGTAACAACAACGACTCTGTTCGTGAAGAAAATAAACAAAGTCTCATTATACGCCGATCACTGACTCACAGAGGTAACATTAATCTCTCTCTCTCTCTCTCTCTCTCTCTCTCTCTCTCATAACTTAGTTATTAACTAGTGATCGACCGATATTGATTTTTTATAACCGATACCGATTATTTGTACGTTTATGTACCTGATAACCGATATGCAGAACCGATATTTATTTACTGTTATAAAGTAAGTGAAGCAAGTCCAATCTTCACTTTGGTTTTTCCTTCTTTCAGTCGTCTTAACAACAAAAAACTGTTGAAAATTAACATTCTTTCATGTCAAATTTAATCTTCAAATTACAACAATAAAAACATTTTATTTATAAAAAGCATCATCAGCAACACTGATATTAACAATAAGCAAAATAATGTCTTCAAATTGAGATACAGAGTATAACCAGCAGTGAAATGTGTTCTCTGTATTTGTCCCATCCAAGTGCACACACACACACACACACACACACACACACACACACACACACATTGCTCACTCAGGAGAAGCTCCAGCACGACCACCGCATGTAACTTTATACAAGATTCACTCGTTTGAAACACACTAAATTATATTAACATTTACTATAGAATCATTATTTCACCAATAAACATCTAAATAAATACTCTGTATAATTATGTATGTGACAAATAAATAAAAAATTACAAATATATTTTTTTTTCAAAACCGATAACCGATTATAGTAAAATGCTTAAATATCGGTAAACCGATATATCGGTCGATCTCTATTATTAACTGTATTAACTGCATCTTCAGATTCAGATTCTGCAATCCAAAGATGGATTTTGTCTGATTTCATTTTATTGGTTTATTATGCCTTATAATTATTCAAAATACATCCATTAAATAAATGTAAATGTAAGGGGTGCACAAACATGTAAAGGCTTAGAAAATGAGCCTTAATAAAGAATAGCTAATTGGTTTTAATTTCACCTATTATTGGCAAAGTTTCGGTCACTGCTTATAGGTTTGTGGTCATTTTTCAGTTTCTGATATTATAGAAATGGCCATGGTGTTTGATAAATGCATGGCTGACTGATGAATCTATGTAGGGTTTGGCATCATAACGAGTCGAGACTAGTTCTGTTACAAACGTCTTTCTCACGGATTGACGAACAGATTGGACTTCTCTTATGCAGCTAGATTTCATTTTAACGATGGAAATTGATTCTGACAAACCTCTGTGTCATTTTACTGCCGAATAATAACAATCCCCCGCTGTTTCTCTGGCCAGAATGAAATTATCATCACACTGCAGTTTCACCTACAGGACCTGTTTGAGACAGCCCGTGTCTGTTCTTGTACTGCCCTCTGCTGGAGACACAGACACCAACAGCACACTGGAGCAAATGCATTTCCATCAAATCCAATGCTTTCAAATGCCCCTGCAATAGTTTCAAATAGAAACTGATATATCATCAGAATCAGGCAATATTTCTCTCTTTCTTTCTAGTAAAACATTACTAAACATTGCATTATTTCATGCATATATTATAATGGCTAAATAATGCATGCTTTCAAATGCCATTAATAATACATTTAAAAAAATATATATATATATATCATTTTTGTTTTGATAAACTGATATTGTCCAGGCACTGTACGTATCAACGCAGGCCAGAGTTATTTTAGTATTATTTATAGTATTTATTAATATTTTTAATTATCCTTCCTTATATTTTACTTTTATTAACAAAAAATAACTTTTATTTTTATATTTTCAGTTTTCATTTAAATTTTAGTTGAAGTTTTTCTTACATTATTCTGTGATTTTGTCATTTTTGTTTTTTAATAAATTGCTATATTATTTCAGATTTGGTTTAGTAATTTCAGTACTTTTTGTTTCGGTTAGATGCCATGACAACATAACTTTTCAAAACATTTGTTGAAGTTTTTAATCTAATTGATATTTTAATTCAGCTTTAATAAAAACATTAGTTTTAGAAGTAAACAGCAGATATCAGAATTATTTAATATTTTGACTTAAATGTTGTCGTTTAAATTCATTTGCTTTGGTCTTTTTATGAGTTTTGCTTTTTCAGTATTTTATTTTGTAATCTATTCAATTTTTATTTCAGTACTAGTTTTAGTAATTTTAGAACATCAACAGACATATTTTATTTCAGTTAGCATGGGAAATGGTAACTACTCTTTTTATTTGATTTGGTCTTGTATTTATTTACAGTATAGTTTTCGGTTTTTATTTTAATGAACAATATTTACAGTAAATCTTTTGGAATTTCTCGTCTGATCCTTTAGTCCAGCAGCACTTAAAGCCTGTTGTCCTTTCAGCATCAGCACTGCATTACTATGAACAGATTATTACAGAGCAAAACACAAACGGCCCTAATTATAACACAATGAACGCAGTGACTCGCTCCAGCAGAAGCTCAGCGGCCTGTTCTGAGTCAGATATGTGACTGTGCCATGTCATCTCTGCCCTGAAATCTCCACTAGAGGCCAGCATTGATTCCTGTTTGGCCACCCTGAACACAGACACCAGATCGCAGATGAACCCTGTAATAACACTCCAGCACCTCCTCAAGTCTCCTGAAGAATAAACAACCGTGTACAAACACTCGAGTCTGGACTACAACTCAGGTACAGTATCGGTGCGTGTACAAACACTCGAGTCTGGACTACAACTCAGGTACAGTATCGGTGCGTGTACAAACACTCGAGTCCGGACTACAACTCAGGTACAGTATCGGTGCGTGTACAAACACTCGAGTCCGGACTACAACTCAGGTACAGTATCGGTGCGTGTACAAACACTCGAGTCCGGACTACAACTCAGGTACAGTATCGGTGCGTGTACAAACACTCGAGTCCGGACTACAACTCAGGTACAGTATCGGTGCGTGTACAAACACTCGAGTCCGGACTACAACTCAGGTACAGTATCGGTGCGTGTACAAACACTCGAGTCCGGACTACAACTCAGGTACAGTATCGGTGCGTGTACAAACACTCGAGTCCGGACTACAACTCAGGTACAGTATCGGTGCGTGTACAAACACTCGAGTCCGGACTACAACTCAGGTACAGTATCGGTGCGTGTACAAACACTCGAGTCCGGAATACAACTCAGGTACAGTATCGGTGCGTGTACAAACACTCGAGTCCGGACTACAACTCAGGTACAGTATCGGTGCGTGTACAAACACTCGAGTCCGGACTACAACTCAGGTACAGTATCAGTGCGTGTACAAACACTCGAGTCCAGACTACAACTCAGGTACAGTATCAGTGCGTGTACAAACACTCGAGTCCTGACTAAAACTCAGGTACAGTATCAGTGCGTGTACAAACACTCGAGTCTGGACTACAACTCAGGTACAGTATCAGTGCGTGTACAAACACTCGAGTCCGGACTACAACTCAGGTACAGTATCAGTGCGTGTACAAACACTCGAGTCCGGACTACAACTCAGGTACAGTATCAGTGCGTGTACAAACACTCGAGTCCGGATTACAACTCAGGTACAGTATCAGTGCTTGTACAAACACTCGAGTCCGGACTACAACTCAGGTACAGTATCAGTGCGTGTACAAACACTCGAGTCCGGACTACAACTCAGGTACAGTATCAGTGCGTGTACAAACACTCGAGTCCGGACTAAAACTCAGGTACAGTATCGGTGCGTGTACAAACACTCGAGTCCGGACTACAACTCAGGTACAGTATCGGTGCGTGTACAAACACTCGAGTCCGGACTACAACTCAGGTAAAGTATCGGTGCGTGTACTAACACTCGAGTCCGGACTACAACCCAGGAAATTAAATCCAACCGGTTAAAACACTCACTGGATCAACTCAGGTACCGAATCTGGGTACCACTCAATTTTTGGACTTTAAATTTAGGTAACAGTATTTCATTTGGTGTCAAACAATTTCGAGTTTGGAACTTTACAATCAAGGACGTATAGTCCGGACAAACACTTCAAGGTCCCGGAAATACAACTCAAAAAGAATCATCCCTGTTCAAACCCCTCGAAGCCTGGACACAACCTTCATACAGTATCATTTTCCCTACAAAACACTGAGCCTGGACTTTCAAACTTTAAAAACAGATTATTGGGTAAAAAAAACCGGTTTCCGGCTTTCAACTTCAAAATTTCTTTAGTTCCAACCGGTAAAAATCAATGATAAATTATTGAGAATTTACCCAAAGGTTCGGGTCCGTGCACTTTATTTATTTATAATTTAATTTTTTTATTTTCTGAAATTATTTTAATTTTTTGTGCTTTTTTATTTTACAATTTTTGGAATTAATGAAGATTTTTAATTGAAATGTTATTACAATTTCCTTTAAAATTAATTACACAAGGTCCCTGGTGAAAATACAAGAAATCCAAAACCAATCCTCATGTTTAAATTCCCCAAATTACAAACTTCGGACGCACATTATAATAGTTTTTTCATTTACACCACATAATTAAAACTGGCCTATTTTTCCAAACTTTAAAACAAAAAGAATTGGACAAAAAAATTAAAACCGTTTCCTTTCTACTTTCAAAATTTTCCCAATTCAAAACTTGCAAACCTTTTGGTTAAATTTAATGGAAGTGGAAATTGTTCGGTTTTAAAAAGTGTTTAATGTTGGCCCTATTAAAGGAATAATTTAATCTTTTTGAATTTTTTGTTTCCCTTTTAAGTTTTTATAAATTGTTGTGCTTTTGGAAATTTTTAAAACCTGTTTTTTAGGGAATATTGTTTCAAAGTAAATCCTGTAATGCATTGCATGAATATTAAAAAAAACAATGCACATACTTTCCAAACGTTATTAAACAAATTACAGTAACGGCGGTTTAATTATTAATTATATTAATAACACGTATGCGGATCCCAAAAGAATCCAAATATGGTGTTTACAAAGCGTGCCATGATGTAATGGTGCCAAACATTCACATGCTGCAGGTTTCGCGGGGCAAAAGGGCAAAATGAGGCTGATCTACCCGCCCCTGACAACCATCACAACTCCACACACAACACAGCAGCAGCAGCTCACAATCACATTCACTCAGATTCAAAACAAACACGCTTTAAACTCGACAAACTCCGCTCAAACTCACCCACAGCGCGGGCCCAAAACCCATCTCACCCGGCGGCACCCGGCGGCCAACTTGGTTGAAGGGGTTTAAATTTTACCGGGGGTTAAAAGGTGACCACGAAGATTTAACATTGATTTACCGGACAACCGACGGGACGTTTAAAAGGTATTTATTTTATTTTACATTTTGATTTATTTTTTGAATTTCAATGGAAAACGAACATTTTTCTATGGCGAAATTTAAAATGGTATTTATTTTAAATTTTAAAATTATTATTGAAATTAAATTTTTGAAAGCTTTTAAAAATAACTTAATGGAAAAACTTGAACGGTTTTTTAAAAAAACATAAGGCGAAATTTTATAAACTGTATTTATCTAAAAATTAAAACCCTTAAAATATTAATTGGAAAATATCAAATTTTTACAATTATTTTACTTGGCTGTTTATCCTATGCCGATGACGTCACATCGGGGTTCTTGAAGCGGTTGATTTTAAAAAATAACAAACGACGAAATTTTAAATATACTGTATTTTCTAAATTTTAACATTGAAAAAATATTAATTGAAAAATCAAATTTTTACAATTATTTTTGGCTGTTTATTCTATCCCGATGACGTCACCCGGCAGAAATTCGTCTGAAGCGGTTTATTTCATACACAAAAAAACATCACGACGAATATTTATTTAAATATACTGTAATAAAGCCTACTGTATTTGTCCCACAGTTCCGAGTCAAATTAAGTACGCTAACGTTAATTGCTAAAAAATTTAGTGTAGTTTTGAAATGTTGTTGTATGCATTTGTCATTTTATTTAATTTCTCCATTTTCTTAAATGTGTATATATAGTATTTATAGAGTTTTTAACTTATAGTTTGTGTTACTTTTTCTTATTTGTAAGTCGCTTTGGATAAAAGCGTCTGCTAAATGACTAAAAAGTTAAAAAGTAATGTAAAAAAGAAGTACACTTTGGCCTTTAACATTAAATGTAACATTAAATTATGAATCTAATGTTTACAATAATTTGTGGTGCTGTTTAGCGCATCATTATAAACATTGATTATAACCTTCAACTATCAACACAGAACCTCAAGAGCCAAAAATCTTTGCATTATCTCCCTTAAAAACAAGCACAGGGATGCTATCACGTAATACCATGGTACTTTTAGACACTCTGTGACCTTCTGTGGTAAAGTTGTACTGCATTACAGTGTAAGGAGCTACTCCTTACGATTGACTTATGCAACCTAATGTAAGGCAATGCTTTGACTCAAAAAAGTGGATCATTTAGATGTAGGCCACATTTTCAGGTAACCAGACAAAACATTTCCCATGTTCAGCTGTTTGAAATCTGACTGTGCTTCACGTTTATCAGGTGACCGTGTAAATCTGAACGCAGAAGATGATGTTCTGTGGTGACCAGTGACGGACATGAACGGGAAAGGCTGTAACCTGATGGTTTCTCCGTCCGGTATGGCTCAGGTTCCTCACCTGAGGGTCCAGACGGGTCACTTCTCTTCTCCATCGCTCTATCCCGATGCCACATCTGGAAACCCGGCCCTTCTTCCCACGCTGAGCCTCCGCCGACAGGTGCTGACCAATGGGAAGCTGGGCTTTCGACATCAAGCCCCGCCCCTTTCCTCCCAGCATCCTCTTTCCAAACACCCCGCTCGACCCAGCTGCCTGGACAATGGTACGAAAGGTAAAAACAACAAAAACATCTCCAATTCTAATGCTTAGAATTTGCTACAAGCAGTGTTCGGTGGCTTGAAAGAGCAGCTGTGGTTCATAATGGGCACAAAACCAGTCTAAAGGTCCATTTTTGGAAATTGAGATTCATACATCATCTGAAAGCTGATTAAATAATTTTCCATTGATGTATGGTTTGTTAGGACAGGATAATATGTACATTGTCTGAGATATAACCATTTATAAATCTGGAATCTGAGGGAGCAAAAAAGAAAAAAAGCCTTTAAAGTTGTCCAAATTATGTTTTTAGCAATGCATATTATTAATTTTAATATTAATAATAATAATAATTCCTACTTTACGGTACGAAGTTTGCTTAATATCTACATGGAACATGATCTTTACTTAATATCGTAATCATTTTTGCCATAAACGAAAAATTTATAATTTCAACCCATACAATTGGCTATTGCTACAAATATACCCCAACGACTTAAGACTGCTTTATTAGATAGGGGACTATTGAACACCCCCCCACTGCCATTTAAACAGCCTTCATTTCATCTCAGACTGTCAGAACAAAGCCAAGACGTGTATTCTCATCACAATTAAACTTAATCAGTCCTACATACATATAATACCGTTTAATAAAGTCCTCAAATCAAGCCCATTGACTTTCTTAATCCGCGCGCGTGATGTCCTTTACTCAAGTCCTTCTATGTTTACAACCATCGAATGAATTCATAAAAAACAACTTTCATAGAAAATAGAGTTGGAATGCGGTGCTTTACACAATACAGCACTCTATATCGATCAGTTCAAAGCAGCTTCACAGTAATAAACAGGAAAGTATTGTTATAATATCCTTCAATTATGAAACAAATAGCACTAAAGCGGCTCTACAGAAGACAATAGTATTGTGTTGATTCAGTACAGTTGAGTTGTGCTGTCATTGATGGTGTCATAATCATAAACCCAGCTAGCAGGGAACGTCTTTGAAATGTTATATTAATGTTAGGACAAAGCATGCTTAAGCAATGTTCTTATAACTATTCATATTTGATATGCTTCTCATAAAGTTGCTCATTATCAATATTCATTATGATGATATTTGTTCTCAAATGTCGAGGAAACATTCTTAGAATGAACATTCTAATAAAAAATGTTGCATGCATTAAATAATCACGACACAAAAACTGGACGTTTTAACATATTCAAACATTCATGTAACATATTTCGGGTTAATAAAATGTTTTTCGTTCTACTAGACAACTCTGAACATCATCTTGTCTCGTACTGATTTACACTCTGGTTTATTCTTCACTAGCATCGTCCATGTCTTCTCCCCAAACCCTGGCTCTCATAAGTGATGATTAACTAAGCTTGTACCATAACGAGCCATGGAACCACAGCAGAGAGAGAAGCTCGTTAGTACTTAACAGAGCAGAAACGCTTCCTTGGCTTTACGGTTTGTTCGAGGAATTCCACGACTATTCATGTGTTTCTGTGTTATAGAGGCCAAGAATATCACGTTAGAGGACAAAAGCTCTGGTAGTCCAAACTAAAACATGTATAGTTTTCATTCTGAATTCTCATTCTAATATTAAATCATATCTGGAAATTACTAGTTGATCTGTGATTTATGACTCCCCATTATTGCAGCTTCTGAGATTAAGCCATTATTGCTATTTTAACAAAACGTCATGTTATATGTTAACCAGCTAGTTACTTAATCTGCAACAACAACACTAAACTTAATCGCCCGGTTTCACAGACGAGGCTTAAGCCTAGACTAAAATGTAAGTCTGAGCTGTTTCAACTGAAATAAACTTGATCTTAAAATATATCAGTGCTTTTGTTTTGTCTCAAGATGCATCCCAGTGATGTTTTTTTCTAAGCATGTTTATACAAATTTCCTAATTGAACTATGGCCTAATCCTGGCTGTGAAACCGGGCCAATATTTAATAGTCAGTATAAATCTGCAAAGCATGAAAAGACAGCCGAGGCCGTCGTTATTATTGAGCCCTGAATCTCTGCACTTTGTAAATGATCTTAACATATCAGAATTCTTTGTGCAATCTTAATGTGCAATTTACAAACACCAGAAATTCTCCTGAAGTTACTTAATCGACAGCATGATAGAATAAGCAGTTCTGGGTAATCCGGATATGCATCTGAATAGACCAATCATTATGCTGTACAAGGAAGGAAAATGATGATATCTCCAGGGCAGAACTGACTGATGTATTGGAGACGCAGAGCTTGGTTATTAGTTCTCTGCTGGAGACTGGTTTAGAGACAGTTTTTCCTGCTTTTTAATGGCTAGATTTTATTCTGACAGTCTGAACGTCATTACATGACCGTGCAGAAGAGTTGTTTACAAATTGAAAGTTTGATTTTGTGCAGTTTTAAAGGATTTTATACGTTAACGCAGGAGAAGTGAATCATTAGTATTCAATCACTGGTCATGAGCGTCTGATGAAACGTGACTCTTTCTCGGTTACTTGTCTTTGGGGATGGAAAAACAGAAAAGTGTTTGGGCCGTGTGAAGGTTCAAACCTGCAGGTGACGAGCAATGCCATGCTGGTCCAGAGTCTGGGTCCGGTTCCTTCACAGACTTCAGTCCAAAACGGCCCACCTCATTCCCTCGCCGTTCCCTTCACCGATGCCAGGTAAATATCCTTAAAGGGATACTCCACCCCAACCATGATCATTTAGCAGTAGTCACTTGTAACGGTATGTGAGGAGAGATAAGGCGGTTACTCAAGTGCAGGAAGAATGGTTTTTTTTAAATAATAAAAAAAGAAAAAAACCTCACAGGCAGAAAAACAGACAGGCAGAGGACTGTTACACACAACACAACACGCACCACCACCAACCACACACCACACACAACACACACACAACAAACACACAACACACAACACACACACACACACACACACAACACACACACACACACAACAAACACCCACAAACACACACCACACCACACACACACACACACACAAACACAAACACACACACACACAAACACAACAACAAACACACACACCACCACCACACACACACCACACCACACACACAAACACCCCCCGCCACCCACACACCACCACCACACCACCACAACACACACACCACACACACACACCACACCACACACCACACACCACCCCCTCACACACACACACACACACACACACACACACACACAACACAACACAACACACACACACACAACACACACACCACACACAACAGACACAACACAACACACCACACACACACAACACAACAACACACACCACACCACACACACACACACCAAAAGGACACAACACCCCACCACACACACACAAACACACACACACACACACACACCACACACAACACACACACACAACACAACACACACAACACACACACACCCACACACACACACACACACACAACACCACACACACACAAACACACACACACACACACCACACACACACAACACCACACACACAACACACACAACACACACCACACACACAACACACACACAACACAAAGGATTACAGACACCAGGAGGCTAACGAGGGAGACACAGGTGGAGCCTGTGAACACAATTGAAGATATTTTGAATGAAAACCGGGAGGCTATATGTTGCACAATTAACAATAACTAGTGTTGATATGACTAAAATATGACATTGCCCTTAAAGATATGTGGATATTATTTGCCTTTCTGAAAGGAGTTTGCAAGCAGAGGAGCCCAGAATTTGAAAGCAATGCATAAAGTTTCATGTTAAGCATTTTCCTCCCATAGAAAAGAGTTATTCAGAAAAAAACTTAACGTGGCTTAATGCATTAAGAAAGTATTATTAAAAGCCCAACTCAGTATACTGATGATGCAAACTATATGCAGGCGCATACATGTTAAGTGTTTTCCTCTGATAGAAAACCATTATAAAGAAAAAGCTTAACGTGGCTTAGTGGTTGAAGACAGTAATACTGTATAAAAAGGACAAATTTGGTCAATTTAATGGGTCTTGTTTCCAATCTCATCTGCTTCCGGGAATTTTTAACAACAAAACAGCTGGTTAACATAAACAATTTGACCGTTTATTGCACTTTGTTATTTTTATCGTTATTCCCCTTCCGTGAAAAAAACAGCATAAACACACACAGACATGTCTATTTTTGTTGAATGTATTAAGTAATGTATTAAGTGTAAAGAAGAGAGACAATTAACCTAAAGTATCGATTAATCAGGCAAGTATCGATCCGATACCAATACCAAAGTTGGTATCGATACTATCGATATTAGGATCATACCGCTCACCCCTAACGCACGCTTTATAAATGAAGCCCCTGGAGTGAAATTCATGAGTAAACATAAAGTGTCAATACTTGGACATGTTGCTGTAATTTTTGGGCGCTCTATTGCAGGTGTTTGCTGTCCAGAGAATCCCTGGCCTCGACCACCCTCAGCATCGCCGAGACACAATCGATTCGCAGCGGAAGCTGGACTGGCCCTACGGTTACCGCGTTCTGCCTCCTTTAGGGCTAGGGTTTAACCAGACTTCAGAAGCAGCTGATCCCAATCTCAATCCCGGCCACCTCCATGTCCGAATCCGTCTCCCAACCCCGCGTCTCTACCGCATTATCTCTTCATGGAGGACGCCAGCAGTCCGCGGCTCTCAGCCCGCTCCAAAAAGCGAGCGCTGTCCTTGTCTCCTCTGTCCGATGGTATCGGCCTCGACCTCAACTCCATCATCCGAACCTCGCCCACGTCGTTGGTGGCGTACATCATCGGTTCTCGCACTTCGCCGGCATCACGCCCCACTCCTTCTCCTCTGCAGTCCGATGTTTGTGGACACCTGCTGGGCATCAGAGGCAGCTGCATCCCTCATCCCAACCCCGGCAAACACATCGCCAAAGACAGGTCAATCCAGGAGCTCTAACACCGACATGTGTTACCGCATGCAGCAGTTGGAGCCGACGCCACACTGTAAAAAAACTTCCGTTAAAATTTACGGTAAAAAAAACTGGCCAGCTGTGGTTTGCCAGAATTTTTACCGTAAAAAATACGGTAGCAAAATTTTTTAGGTTTTACTACGGTGGCCGAGAAAGCTCAACGTGCTGCAAATTAAGAAAACACATGCAAATAGAAAAGCACCTGCAAATTAATAAAACATCTTCATCAGTTTGACAGCACATGTGCTGCAAATACTCACAACACAAACACAAACAACGCGCTGCATGTAGCACAGACCACAACAGGGGCCTTTACCCTAGTTCTTCCAAAAGCACCTAGCAACACATTTAGCTATTTTTTAAAATTTATTTGGCAACTTTTGATAAGTGATTTAAAGATTAAAAGGCACACATTTTTAATCTACATTACTCGAGGAAACCGTCTTAGCAGTACACACATCACCTGAATTAAGTTAGCTGCTATTTGCAATTGTTCAATTTTAATAATAATAATAATAATGGAATAATTGTTCATTTATGATACACCTTGTTAGAAGCTTGTACCTGTGATTGTTGATCAGTTAGTAGCCTACACAGTAAGAAACATATAAATGGCAAAAGGTTATTTTAATTATAATCCGTTGTAACTCAAAAACATAAAATACAACTCAATATGGAAAATTCCTTCACATTAACGGAGTAGATCGTGCCTAGAAATGTGTTTATTTTACTAGTTAATAATAAAAAAACTGAAATTGTAATTATAAAAAAATGTGTAAGTGTTCAGTAATTCTATGTTGTATTTAAAAATACATTTATATTTTAATATTATATTATGTTATATCATTTTACGAACAAATCTAAATTAACATATATAAAATATATTTTATGCTGCAATTTAGTGACAAAAAATAACCCAGGTTTTATTATAGTAAACGTGTAGTAACCATGTATGCATTACCTTTTGTATAACCACAGTTATATAGTAAACCATGGTTAGTGTGTTTAATTTACCATGTAACCATTTTTTTTATTTGTATTTATTATATATAATAACAAATATAATATATAGGCAATTCATTTGTATGAATGAATTTGTATAGCGCTTTTATTGTGTATTGCTGTACACTCATTTAATAGTTAAAACATGATTCATTTTGTTTAATTGTAAAAGTAGCAAGCTTACATAGAGTTTCACAGTTACAGTAATTGTGTAGTATTGCATCAGCTTATTTAGGCTAATTATATAAAAACACCTGTGGGAATTATATGATCAAGATGCTAAGAGATGTTGTGAGTATTTGCAGCATGTGTTGTCAAACAGAGAAAGATGCTTTCTTATTCATTTGCAGGTGTTGTTTTCTTTTTTCATTTTCATTATTTTAGGGATTTACAATAAATAATACAATAAACATTTGTTTAACAACATTAGATGTAACATACAACCCGAATAAACATAAAAACTAACAAGAAAGTAGCAGTTATTTCTACGAAACATTATGAATGTGACCCTGGAGCACAAAAGCAGTCATAAGCAGCAAAGTATATTTATACCAATAACCAACAATACATTTATGGGTCAAAAACAATAAAAAAAATTATTTTATGCCAAAAAACATTAGGATATTAAGATCATGTTCCATGAAGATATTTAGTACATTTCCTACCGTAAAACATATAAAAACTTAATTTTTGATTATTAATATGCATTGCTAAGAACTTCATTTGAACAATTTTTAAAGATGATTTTCTCAAATTTAGATTTTTTTGCCCCTCAGATTCCAGATTTTCAAATATTGTCCAATCATAACAAACCATACATCAATGGAAATATGATTTATTCAGCTTCCAAAGATTTGACCCTTATGACTGGGTTTGAAATATAATTCTGGGAATGTAAATTCATGGTTATTAACAGTAAATTACACATTCTTTTTCCACTTCCAAAAATACTGTAAAATCGTATTGTAATGTTAAATACAGTTTTTCACCGTATAAGTAGGGGGACTTTCTATTAACTGATTAAAGGGTTTTTACTGTTACAGTCTTTTACCATTAAAAATCGGGTCATTTTTTACAGTGCACTAGAAGACCAATTCACCAATCTAGTGATGGAGCACCAGCTTCTACCTGGACAGGAGATCCAAACTGGGACCAACACCAGCCTGTCGCCTCAATACAGTTCAGTTTGAACTGGCCGCTTTTATCAGGACTCCTAGCCCTCCTAGAGGCCCTCCACCGCCCTATACTTCCCATCCGCGAGCACATCACGCTCCGATCCCAGACCACCTCAGGGTCCTTCCGTCGATGCTGGAGGAGGACGAGGAGGAGGACGTCAGCGGAGGACACTGCTGCCGCTGGCTGGACTGCGGGCTGTTTACGGCCAGCGAGAGGAGCTGGTCAAGCACCTTGAGAAGATCCACGTCGACCAGCGCAAGGGGAGGACTTCACCTGCTTCTGGCCGGGTGTCCTCGCAAACACAAGCCTTTCAACGCACGCTACAAGCTCCTGATCCACATGAGGGTCCATTCCGGGGAGAAACCCAACAAGTGCTCGGTGAGTGTAAATCTGACAGGAAAAGGTCTCTGTGTGTGCCAGCACCCCCCCCCCCCCCCCCAGTGGATCTCTTGTATGTTATTCCCCCCCCCCCCCCCCCCCCCCCCAGTGGATCTCTTGCATGTTACCCCCCCCCCCCCCCCCCAGTGGATCTCTTGCATGTTACCCCCCCCCCCCCCCCCCAGTGGATCTCTTGCATGTTATTCCCCCCCCCCCCCAAGGGGATCTCTTGATGTTATCCCCCCCCCCCCCAGTGGATCTCTTTGTTTTCCCCCCAGTGGATCTCTTGATGTTATCCCCCCCCCCCCCCCGTGGATCTCTTGTATGTTATCCCCCCCCCCCCGTGGATCTCTTGTATGTTACCCCCCCCCCCCAGTGGATCTCTTGATGTTACCCCCCCCCCCCCCCCCAGGGGATCTCTTGATGTTCCCCCCCCCCCCCCCAGGGGATCTCTTGCATGTTATCCCCCCCCCCCCAGTGGAATCTCTTGTCCAGTGGATCTCTTGTATGTTACCCCCCCCCCCCCCCCCAGTGGATCTCTTGATGTTACCCCCCCCCCCCCCCCCCCCCCCCCCCCCAGGGGATCTCTTGATGTTATCCCCCCCCCCCCCCCCAGTGGATCTCTTGTATGGATTTTGCAGACCCCCCCCCAGGGGATCCTTGTGTTTATCCCCCCGTGGACTTTTCCAGGGACTTCTTGGAGAAAACCCCCCCCCAATGGTCTTTGTTGTTAAGGGACTCTTTAAGGGTTTTGATGTTAATCCCCCCCCCCCCGGGATTTTGTAGATTGTGGACTTTTAATGTTTTTTGGAGAACCCTGCTTAGGGTTCACTTGGTTTTTCTCCCCTTTTAACCCAGCCTTCGGCTAAAAAGTAATTTCCTTTTGTTAAGGGAGTTTTGAAAGGTTTTAAAAAGGGCAAAAACTCCTTTAAGCTTGGCAAGAAACAAAATCCCTTGGCCATATTTAATCAAAGGGGCAAGGCGTTGTGGAAGTCGAACGCCCCGGAGGCTTTTTTTAACCAGATCCCTAAAGGAAAACCGTTGAATGGGGTTTTAAAATTAAAATTATTTAAAAAGGGAAAAAGCCACATTTTAACCTCAAACACAGTTTGGATTTACCTTCTTAAACACATTGGGAACCGTTAGCCAGGGAAGGTTTTTAATAAAAATTTTAAAAAGAAAGGGTTTGTGGGTTTAAAAAGTAAATTAATTTGGGTTTTTCAGAATGTTTACTTCAAAATCATGGTTAAATTTACCCTGGAAAAAAACAAAGAAGTTTCTAAAATTTTTAAAAAGGATTGTTGTTAAATATTTCGTTTTTCAAAGTTTAAATTAAAACTGGAATTAAACACCTTAAAAATCAAAAGATTTCCATTTTCTTTAAATTTTAAAATTAAAAAAATTAAACCTTTTTTCAAGAAATTTATTTAAATGCTTAAAATTTGTCGTTTTTGGAATTATTTATGGGTTTTTTAAATTTTGGGTTTTTTAAATTTTTCAAACATTTAACACAAACTTTCAATCAAAACACAAAAAACCACACACAACCACACCACACCACACGTAACACACACACACACACACGCACACACACAGACCACAACGCACACCACACGACACGACACAACACAACACAACACACACACAACACACAAACACACAACACAACACCACACAGGCCACCCACGCACACGACACACACAACACAACACACCACCACACCACACACACACACACAAACAAACACAACACACACACCAAACACACACACACACACAACAAACACAGACACACAACACACACACACACACAAACAACAGACACAAAGGAAAGGCCCAAAAGAAAACACCAACACAAAAACACCCAAGGCAAGGAAAGAAACAAGACCATAAAACCCAAATACACAAGAAAAAAACAAACCCAAAACTAAAAAAAAACATTTAATCCATAAAACAAAACAAAAACAACACACAAACCACCACCACCCCAGGCCACAAACACACCAACACGTTCATGGGGCATTTGGGTTTTCAAAAGGGGTTTAAATGGTCCTAAAGAAAGAGACCCTGTCGAGGAGGTAAAAACATTTGCCATTTTGGCCTTTGGTTTGAGGAAATTTTTTTCCTTTCATAAAATTTCAAATATCAACCATATGGGAAAATTTAAGCTGAAACCCTTAAAAATTGCTTTAAAAAACCCATTTTTGAAGCTAAGAAACCAAAGATGTATGAAAACCTTTTACCAGTGCATTGGAAAACCACCCCACTTGCTAGGCCTTTCCTATCCATTCTAGGGTGCCCTTGGCCCAAAAACTTGCCAAAGGGGTTCAATTTTTTTTCAGTTTAAGGGTTTGAAACGAACAAATTAAAAAGCGCCATTGAACCCTTTTGGGAGGTAAACATTTGAAATTGGTTTTCCTTTGGTTGTTAAATTGGTTTCCTTAGCAATCAAATTATTAATCAAAATTAATTAGTAAATTTACCGGTGGAAAGCTTTACTTCCAAACAACTTTACTCTTTAAAGAAAATTGTTTTTGCCCATCCCGGGATTGGTTTTCCTTCACACTAAACACACTAACATCTTAACTGAAACACCTTCCTTCTTTATCTATAACATCTATTAAACCATCCCACATCTTCACCTTCATCCATCCATCCATCCATATTTTACCCTACCTTCAAAACCATTCCACAACTTCAATTTTCACTTCAATTTTACTTCATCTAAACTAACAAATTAAAACTTCCATTATTT
The DNA here is from genome assembly GCA_027422435.1 of Schizopygopsis pylzovi. Lineage (NCBI taxonomy): Eukaryota > Metazoa > Chordata > Actinopteri > Cypriniformes > Cyprinidae > Schizopygopsis > Schizopygopsis pylzovi. The sequence continues at coordinate 17,553 of JAPDDL010001064.1, forward strand.
CCAATTATTTCTAATTACAACTATTTTAAAACCGGAAAATTATCTTTAAATTTTTCAAATTAATTTCTTTACAATCATTATTACTAATCAAAAAATTAATTTTATTATTATTTTACATTAAAATTTCTAAATTATCTTCATTAACATTATCTTTACATAAAAGAAAAATTATTAATTTTACCCATTACTATTATTTTACTATTATCTATCTATCTATCTATCTATCTATCTATCTATCTATCTATCTATCCATCCCATCCATCCATCCATCCATCCATCCATCCATCCATCATCCATTTATCCATCCATCCATCCATCCATCCATCATCCATCCATCCATCCATCCATCCAATCCATCCATCCATCCATCCATCCATCCATCCATCCATCCATCCATCCATCCATCTATCTATCTATCTATCTATCTATCTATCTATCTATCTATCTATCTATCTATCTATCTATCTATCTACATTTTAACACCATCTAAACACCCATTCAAAGCATAAGTGTGTACACTAATAAAACATACACGGTTTTTACATTATTCTTTGCACGTGATAGCATGCTAAGGAGTTTCTGTTGCACAAATGAATATAGTAATAGTTGGGTATGATGGTATATTACTGTATTATGATACTGTAGCATGGTAGCACACAACACGTGTTGTGCTTGATGCCTCTGGCTGTGTTTGTGATAATCTGATTAGCACATGCTTTATAGATGCCAAAGCTGAAACTCTTAGTCACTTAATACAATCATCATCACGATCAGATCTGCCAAGAATAGTGCTTTTCAACAGCTGTAAGGAGGGATACGACTCCAATCTGTCTCTTAAGAAAACGCTTATTGTTTGTGTGAAATGGGATCAGAGCTGTTAACCGTTTAACAGATGCCATCTCAAACAATAGAGCTTCAAACACCGTCACAGATAAAGCACAGCGAGTTTCACTCCTTTTGATCATGTGACTGATCCCTCATCTGACCATTTTGATTGACCTTTCACTTCAAACCCACATCAATATAAAGGCCTTACGTTCTGCTTTATCATACGAGCGAATGCAATAATGTATCACTTCAAATAACAAACCCTGTCGAGACACATTCATACATCCTACGAGACATTGTAAAACGCTTAACGCGGCTTAATGCATTAAAACAGTGTTTTTAAATGACCAAACTAAATTAAATGCATTACAGGGATACTTCACCCAAAAATTACAATTATGTCATTACGTACTCCCCCTCATGTCGTTCCAAACCCGTAAGACCTTCGTTCATCTTCAGAGCACAAATAAAGATATTTTGGATGAAATCCGAGAGCTTTCTGACCCTCCATCAGTGTTTCCAATTTAGCAATGTTGATGCTAGATTTAGCAACTTTTCCGACTACCATAGCAACTCTTTTTTCAAAGAGCACTGCAACAAATGTAGCTATTTTTTTTAAAGTATTTAGCAACTTTTAGCACTTTTGTAAAGTGACTCAATTGATAAAAAAGTCACATATTGTCATCTAAATTACACAGAAAAGAGGAAACCATTGCACAGCTAGCCAGCCAAGCAGCACAGAGAGATGGAGAAAGATGCCTAACAGTACAAACATCAAATGTGCATTATGTTGCTAGTTCCAATCGGTCAATAATAAATGCACATTTATGGTACAGCATGTTATTAGCTTGTATATATAATTGTTGTTCAGTTAGGTACACTGTAAGAAAGTCATATGTAGAAACACTGGAAAGGTTTCTAGTCATTTTCTGCCAGGATGATATCCATTACATTTAAACCCTTTAACCTTAAAACAAAATACAATGTGGAGTTTAAAACACCTGTGAAAAATAAATATGTATTGTTCCTTCATATTAACAATGTTAACATATTTTTACAGATTTTGTGTAGCACACTAACTCACTGTCACGTGACATCAGGTCAGTGTCGGGGAAAGTTACTTTTAAAAGTAATGTGTTACAATATTGCGTTACTCCCTAAAAAAAGTAACTAATTACGTTACTTAGTTACTTTTTATGGAAAGTAATGCGTTACATTACATTTGCGTTACTTTTTAAATATGAGCAGGGCTTGATTGTTTGTTTTTAATATAATAAGTTATATTTATAGCAAATATAAAAGCCTTTCACACCAAAAAGTGTAATGAATAAACCTCAGACTGAAGGACGAGTAAATCACGTCTGTACAGAAGAACACAGGAGATGTTCAACACTCTTCAGCAATAAAAACCATGAAGCACAATTGTTAGTTTATCTAAAGTAATTTTTGATTATTAATATAATTGAACTGATCATCAAAAGGTCAGCAGCAAACACATTGGTTAATAAAATGAGATTAGATATATTTGTGTTTAACATATTTAATTATTGCAGGTTTGCATCATATTCTGAGTTGCACTGTTTTAATTCATTTTGATGAATACTGAATCTGTTTTTTGTGAGTGGAATGAATTAATACACATTCAGATTTAGTCTAGATTAGATCAAAAAGTAATGCGTTACTTTACTAGTTACTTGAAAAAAGTAATATTATTACGTAACTCGCGTTACTTGTAATGCGTTACCCCCCCGACACTGCATCAGGGGTTCAACTGTAATTTTACTACGCTACGAGAATACTTTTTGATTGCAAAGAAAATCAGCGTTGTTTACGTTTAGTAGAAAGCGCACGCATGCTGAACGTAAACAACGCTGATTATACGGAAGACAGTAACTTGAGGGCAAGAATTGTTGATTAAATTATGTTATTATTGTTTTCTTTGCACACATATGTATTCTCGTAGTGTAGTAAAACTACGGTTGAACCCTTGATGTCACTGATTATTTTAACGATGTGCTTGCTGTGTTTCTAAGGCTTGATCGTGTTAGGATCCTTGCTGTCTATGGAGGGTCAGAAAGCTCTTGGATTTCATCAAAAATATCTTTATTTGTGTTCTGAAGATGGGTTTGGGACGACATGAGGGTGAGCAATTAAAGACAGAATTTTAGGGTGAACTATCATTTAAGCATTTTAGACTGTCCCTTTCCTAGCCTTAAATAAATGCTAATGAAAAGTTGTAGTTGTCTGGGTGATGTTAAACACGCGGAGGAGCGTTCGCTCGGCTGCTGGCACATGGCGTGCTGCCACGGCCTGTCAGGAGCCGCTGGTGACTTTGAGCAGCACATTGGAGCCATGTTGCCGTCTATTCAGGACTCGGTCTCTGCGAGCGGCCAACAGGACTCTGAGCTTTATTAAAGAAAGTCCGTGTGAAAGGTCCTCGAGTGCACACACACGGCTGGGCGTCTGTTTTCCCAGCGGGCCTGTCTGAATGCTTATTGATCGGCTCTTTTCTGTGGCTGGTGTTTGTGAGGCAGAGGACAGCTGGGATGGATAAGGTGTAGTTTAGCTTCTTAATGATTCACTGGTAATTAGGGCAGCTGTAGTTATTACTTCTGACTTTAATGACTCTAGTGAGAGAGCTTATGGGTCCAAGATAAACGCTCCCAGATCAGTCGTCTTCTGCCTGTTGGACATCATCTATCTATCTATCTATCTATCTATCTATCTATCTATCCATCCATCCATCCATCCATCCATCCATCCATCCATCCATCCATCCATCCATCCATCCATCCATCCATCCATCCATCCATCCATCCATACATCCATCCATCCATCCATCCATCCATCCATCCATCCATCCATCCATCCATCCCTCTCTATCCATCCCTCTCTATCTCTCTCTATCCATCCCTCTCTATCCATCCCTCTCTATCCATCCCTCTCTCTCTCTCTATCTCTCTCTATCCATCCCTCTCTATCTCTCTCTATCCATCCCTCTCTATCTCTCTCTATCCATCCCTCTCTATCTCTCTCTATCCATCCCTCTCTATCTCTCTATCTATGGTATCATGCTGCAGGACACTCTGAAGTTTGTTATCAAACTGTTCATACCGCACTAGTGATTAACAACACTAATTAGAATTCATCGTTAGCACGTACTATCACTCATGTTTGTTTGTGACCATTATTTATAAACTGTGCTTATGAAGGATTTTGGAAAGATGACAATCTGCACACGTGAAGAAACTACACAACGGCTCATCTTTTAGAAACCGTCCTGATTAATCCCGATCCGAGACCCTCAGCGGCTCAAAGCTCGAGTACTGAACACATCCGAACGCCCGAGCGGAGCTGAGATTTACCAGCAAACGTCTGCCGACGCAAAGAAACGAGAAAGCACAGATCCTCCTGTTCTCACGAAACAAACTGATTCTGTTCAGTCTTTAGAATAGAAAACTAAAGAATGGTAAAACAGCCGGCCCTGATGCTCTACCGATTGACGTATAGAAGTTATTTAAAGACAAATTAGTCCCCTGAAGGAAATGTATGAAGAGTCATTTCAAAATGGTTATTTACCACCTACACTGAAAACAGCCTTAATAACGTTCATTTTAAACCTGATAAACCTCCTCCCAAATGTGAGTCATACAGACCCATTTCACTGCGTAATACAGATGCGAAGATCATTGCCAAAGTTCTGGCTTCAAGATTAGAAAGATGTCTTCCGTCTGTTATAGGCACTGACCAAAACGGATTTATGAAGCTACTCACAATATTAGACGAGTCCTAAATATTTAGCATAACCACTGACACATGCATCCTATCACTCGACGCAGAAAAGCATTTGATAGGGTCGAGTGGCGGATATTTTGGCTCGTTTCGGTTTTGGAGACTCTACGTTGGGTTTTTTAACAAATAGCTGAAGTGAGGACCAACAGAATAATATCAAAACCTTTTAATATATATAGAGGCACACGACAAGGACGCCCTTTGTCACCAATGCTGTTCATTCTGGCATTAGAGCCCTTAGTTGCAATTAAAGTAGTCCTATCATAAAGAGCATTAAAATTGAATATCATGAACATCGAATAGCTCTTTATGCAGATTATACTACTCTTTTTTTTATGATCGATAAATTCGGAAAGTTTTCTGACTATAAAATTAATACTAAATAATTTTTCAGTTGTTCTCAATAAAGACATGTTTAATATAGATACAATGTAGATAAAGATGAACACGAGTTTTGTGATTGAAGTATCTAAACGACACCCACACGCAGTACTGCTATCGACATCTACTAAAATAACCTCTTCATTATAAAGCAATCAAAGCACACTCTTATACAAGACGAGCTCTGCGCAGCTGTTGCTGAAGTCCTGTTCTGAGGATCTTAGGAGGTCATCATATTTCAGGACGTTTGTTCACAGCTCGGTGGTTTCTGGTATCCGTGACCGTGATCACGAAGGACAAAGATCAGGAAAGACACATTCTTCTAAGATGAGGTCACTGTACAATCACTGTGATGTATTTAATTAACAGCCAAGCCGTGGATGTGACAATCCATGCAATAAATACTTCAATAATAGTTTATAATTATACATAACTCGCATGCAAAAAATAAAAACCTGGGTAAAACTAAAGAAAGAAAATATTTATAAATACTATTTAATATATCATATATGTGTATGTATATTAGTGTATACTTTTTATTTGACTCAGAAAAGTTATGTGTAGCAATATAGTAATAATAAATATAATATATATATACACACATTCAACATCATATTTCAAAGTCAAACAAAAAAATGTATGCAGAAATATACATACATTCAATATTATAAATATTTTATATTAAATATAATAATAGTTATGCATAATGAAAATTAAATGAATAATTAAAATATTTGTATTGCATACTAAAATTCTAAAAGCAAAACAATTTATATAATTGTTAATATTTTTCTATGTTTTATGATATATATATGATCATTTGATTCTATAATAGACATATATTGACATTAAATAGGCCATTTAGGGCAACAGCGTATGATATAATCTTCCCTGTGGTGATGGTTTTACACAGAAAATACTCAACTAAAACGTCAACATCATGAAGAATGAATTATTATACATCTTTAGACACGTTCCTAGAACTACGACTAAGTGTGTTCACAGATCATCATCCAGGAGAACGGATGAAAACATCTCGTCTACTATTGTTCCTACTTTTCTCCATGTTAATTCGCTTATTTAATAATGCATAACAATAACTGCACAGACTAAGTGTTGGTTTAATCTAATGAAGACGGCCCAAAGTAAGCCGAGAGTCTCCAGAGTTACACATCAGATCTGTTCATGTATAATCAGTGCACTGTAATGATTGAATGAGACAGAACCGGGTCATTTGAGCAGTAAAACACTGACCCCTCCTGGTCAATCTGTGTCATGGAGTCAGACTGGAACTCCATCCCATCAACAATAAGACTGGATACGAATGATTCTTCTCAGTTTCATCTTTTCAACATTAGTACTGTATTAATTACACTTGGTCATTAGCTTTCTCCTGTCACCATCTCTCTCGTTTCCTTCTATCTTATTTTGTTTAGATCACTCATTATTGTGTTTGTATTGTATTTGCATTATCATGTATTTGTATTTTTTTGTTGGTTGTCATATGTGTCTAAGATGCTCTGTTTCGATATTAAGCTGAGTTTTTAACATTCTATCAAGGGTCTAAAGATGAAAAATATCCTCTTTGGGTAATTATAGCACGATTACAGCCATGGTTATTAATGTGCGTTGCACAAAAATTATTCTCTAACTTAGTATTATTGTCTTGTTTTCTAGCATAAACATCTAAACGTTCTTGAATCAAGATTCATTTACTGTCAAATTAATTCAGATATTAAGTCTCATTTTCTTAAAAAAAAGTATCAAAACTTTGTTAGTTTTTCCTTAAAACAAGCAACAATATCTGCCAATGGAGTAAGAAAAATTATCTTAATTCAAAGCTAAACAAGATGATTTTTCTCGCATCATTAGGAGATATTTATGATTGTTTTAAGTTCACAATTTTGACACTTTTTTTAGAAAATGAGACATAATATCTTAAAGTAATTTTGCTTGTACAGTAAATGAATCTTGATTCAAGAATGTTTAGATATTATATAAGTAAGAGAATCATATTCTGCAGTGCTAACTAAACAGAGCTGTTTGAAGTGACACACGTAACCTTTCTATTGCATCGACTTCAGTTCGAGGGCTGTCAGAAGGCGTTTTCCCGTCTGGAGAACCTAAAAATCCACCTGAGGAGCCACACGGGCGAGAAACCCTATGTGTGTCAGCACCCCGGCTGTCAGAAAGCCTTCAGTAACTCCAGCGATCGAGCCAAGCACCAGCGAACACACGTGGACACAGTGAGTCTGTGATATTACACACGCTATCACAGTCCCAGACCTGTGCAGTAACGGCTTGTGTTTCTGCAGAAACCCTACGCCTGTCAGATCCAGGGCTGTACGAAACGCTACACAGACCCCAGCTCTCTGCGCAAACACGTCAAGTCACACTCCTTACAGGAGCAACAGGCCCGGAAGAAGGTACGCCAATCATCCAAACACTCAGACTAAAGCATGCACTGAAAAAATGATCCATTGAATTTACTCAGACATCGATTTATTTTAGCGACATCTAAATAAACAAAATCCGTTGACTGACTTTCAACTAGTCAGTGTTCCTGTGGCTCAGTGGTGGAGCGGTGTGTTAGCAGCGCAAAAGGTTGTGGGTTCGATTCCCAGGGAACACATGTACTGACAATACATGTATAGCCTGAATGCAC
>JAPDDL010001609.1:0-17526 GCA_027422435.1 Schizopygopsis pylzovi
CCTCAAAGCAAGAACCCCGCTTAATGCTGCTCGCAGCTTTAATTATTATTATTATTATTATTATTATTATTATTATTATTATTATTATTATTCCGCCCTAAAACTGAACGTGCAGCCCAAACCGTAAGGGCGAGAGAGCTGAAATTTGGTCAGCTTGTAGTAGTCGTGGCGGGAACGAGTAATCCAAAGGCTCGCCCCTGTCGGCTAATAGGGGGCGCTACAGAGCAAAGCACTAGATTTTCAGACATTTTTGGCCTTAGCTCGTAAACCGATAGTCGAAAACTCAAAAACTTTACATTTTTGGAATCCTTGGCTCAATCAAAACAAAATGGCTATCTCCGATTTCATTTCCGCCTAGACTTTTCTGGCCGCCATTTTAAAATTTGTCCAAAACCTACTTTTGCGAACTAGTCCTAGGTTTTTCGCCCAATCGGAACCAAACCACTGCAGAAATGTTCTTTGCAGAGTGAATATCAATAATCATTGAAAAAAAGTAGAAATTTCGACTCACGTTTGAAAAGGGGCGTAAAAACAATCGAAAGAGGCGGGGCCAATTTTACTTAAAGAGCTATAACTCTTGAATGGAATGAGATATCTTCACCAAACTCTGGAAACTTATTTATGACATAATTCTTTGGTCAAATAAAAAAAATTGCGCAGCTTTGCCACTTGGTGGCGCTATAAGATTGGAAAAACTGTAACGAGTAAACCGTTAGTCCGATCGACTTGAAATTTGGTATACAGTATATCTGTCCAAAGGGGAACAAAATACTATGAGGAAATTTGCGTTTCTCAAAAAACATGGCCGCCATTGGCCAAACTAATTTAAACACCTATTAGACAAGGTTAATAGAGGTCAATCAGAACAAAACTCGGTGGGCATGTTCAACTCATGGCCCTAAAGGTCTGTAAGAATTTTGAAAGAAATCGGCCACTAGTTGGCGCTAACGAGTTTTATGGCTCTGTAATCACGTGTCGTTTAACTTATCCACACAATATGCATATCATTTGATAGCTCTCGTCATATTGAGCAACTTTGCCTCTAGAACCATTAGTGTCAATCAAATCGTTCATTAATTATTAATAAATATGTCAAAAACCTACTTTTGCGAACTAGTCTCTGGTTTTTTTCTCAACCTCGATCAAACCACTGCAGTAATAATCTCTGGACTCTCTAGATCAATAATTATCGCAAAAAGTGGAATTTTGTCCTTTGGTTAGCTAGAATTAGCTCATTTAAAAAGGGGGACTGGCCACATATAACCAAAGGCCTATAAAACCTGAACGAAAATCCAAAACTTTACGAAACTGGGTGAAAACATGTTTCAGATGACTCTTAACAAGCATGAAAAGTTTCATGGAGATCGGACCATAGGTGGCGCTTTAACAGTGAAAAAGGCCTCAAAACACAGTATTTCTAAGGTAAATTACCTCAAATCAATGAAGTACTATTCTCCAGACTCTCTAGATCAATAATTATCAATAAACAGTTGAACATGTGTGTGTGTGTATGTTTCTGTGAGCCTGTTGTCCATTTTCGATGTGTTTCACTGTCAGCTATGAATCAAGGTTGGCCTACACCATAAAAGCACACCCTGATGCCTTCAAAGCAAGAACCCCGCTTAATGCTGCTCGCAGCTTTAATGTTTACTTTGATCTAGTCTACTTTAAAGAAGGAATTGTTGAGAAAAATATAAGACGATTAGGCAACATGATGCATTAGGATTTTTTATTCAGTGTGAATTTGGTAAAAAAAAAAAAAATTAACAATAAACTGATAAAAAGCCAATCTGACTTGTGTAAGTCTTCTGAAGTCATATTATAGCTTTTGTATGAGGAATAAATATAAATCTGAAATTTGGACCCGACTGTTCAAAGAGCTGGGGTTGGTATTTGTTTTTTTGATTTCGAAATAAATTTCTTATGCTCACCTTCGTAAAAACAGTGATATTGTGAAAAAAACAATAAACCTATGTATTTCAGTATATTTTAAATTGTAATGTATTCCTGTGATGGCCAAGCTTTATTTTCAGCTCCAGTCTTCAGCGTCGCATGACCCTTCAAAAAGCATTCGAATATGCCGATTTGATGCTCAAGAAACATTTCTGATGATCAAATCTGAAAGCTGCTTGATACTTTTGTGAAACAATAATACATTTTTTCAGGAATCTTTGTTCACAAAAAGAATGTTATTTGAAAAGTTTTTATTTTTATTTTTTGGTGTAAAAAATATGTTTTAAATGCAATTTTGATTAATTTAATGTACACTTGCTGAATAAAGTAATAATTCCTTTAAAATAAATCTTACTGATTACAAAGTTTTGAACAGAAGTAAGTATTTAATAATTTTCCTCTCCGCTGAGCTTAAACTGCTACAACCGTGTCAGTGAAATCAACTCAAGCTTGGGTCCCACTTTATATTAGGTGGCCTTAACTACTATGTGCTTATATTTTAATTAATAATTTGGTACAATGCACTCATTGTGTACATATATGTTTTTACATTGTACTTATATTTAAAAAAAAAAACTGTGTAATTACATCTGTAATTAATTTGTGTAATTAAATGTATAATTACACTGTTGACCCATCCCTTACACCTTAAACCTACCCATACCACCAAACCAGTCCCTAACCTTACCTGTATCCCACCTCAATAGCAGCAACAGAGTTTGAACACAATAAGTATTATTTATCATTAAGTATTATTTTTTTATGTACGTACATTGTAATTAAGGCAACCTAATATAAAGTGTGACCCAAACTTGTAAATTAATAATTTGGCTATTAATCAAAAAGACTTAAACAACTCATTCATATTTAAATCGGCCATTGAACTAACTTGTTTTATGTGACTTAAAAAGCCTTTTGTGCTGAATCAAATGTAAGTGCTTTTCTTACAATGTGAGCATTACAGTTTTTCAGTATATATATATATATATATTAGTGGTGGGCCGTTATCGGCGTTAACGTGCTGCGTTAACGCGAGACTCTTATCGGCGATAAAAAAAATATCGCCGTTAATCTATTCTCAAAGTTGGGATGGGAGCTGGGTCTATACTACGCAAGCTATGATGACTTTCACCCTGATATTTTAGCGCGGATGTATACCTAGCCGAATTGCACTGTAGGGGGCGAGAACGAGTCTTCGAACTAGAGGCTCGCAGTCCGTGATGGACAGATTGTTAACGGCTGGTCTATGTGGTTATACAATCGGGCAGGACATCCAAACGCTCACCTATCATTCATCAACCTCAAATATGGCTTTTCATCTGAAAGATGTATGTAGTAGCAACTTTACATGGCCGCTCAATATGATGTTAACCTAGAGAAATGTGCGCTATTGAAGTGTTTGTGTGGAAGCGCGTTTGCTGCAGGACAGGCTCCGGTGCGCTCACTTGCTCTTAAAATCTCCGTCATTCTTGGTCATACAGATAAAAGTAGCTTAATACATCTTTCGAATCTGTAAAGACTCTACGTTTATTTGTGTGCACTCAGAATAACAACGAAACCTTGCGCTTTTAAGCAAACAGGATGCGCTTTAGGTCTCCTGTGAACTTGAGAATTCACTCCCGTGTCACCCTCTGCTTCGAACCTGTGTGTATGCCTAACGTTACTGTGAAATTACCACATCAGACGTGACGTGCTAACATGGATGCAGCTATGAAGCCGCCGGGTTTGCTTCAGGGAAAATGTATTTTTAAGAAGCTTCCCAATGGAAACTGTAAACAGTTCATCACGACCTCTTATGTAGGCCTACAGTTCAAAATTCATGTTTAACTGAATAAACAGTTAGTAAACACAAGTACATCTTATTGAACATAGTTTATTTTCATCACCAATTATCATAGTAGAACAGCTTTCTCAAGCAGTTTGTGATGCATTTTGGAAACAGGAGATGAGCCCCTGGTCTAATGCGCCACCTGGCTTGAGAAACCCGTTCTCAAAGACTTACTTTGAGTCATTATTTGGGTAGCACACATATTCTGAATGCCTTCGGCAGAATTCAAATGAGCCATTTTAATCTAGATTAATCTAGATTAATTCCAAAATTAATCTAGATTAATCTAGATTAAAAAAATTAATCTATGCCCACCCCTAATATATATATATTTTTTTTTTTTTTTTTTTTTTTTTTGTGAAACCTGTTGTTGAAATGTTCCTCTATTAATAAAACATGGCCAGAGACAGAGTCTTTTGAGAATTTATTTTTGCAAGAAGGTCAGACAATACAGCAGTGAGCTCTGCAATATGTGACAAAATCAACTACTTCCCTTTTTTTATACCCTTTTGACCCATTGTTTTCAATGCTACCATATATAGTCAAGTAAGCGCGATAAACACATTTGATACGTTTCATTCCTCACATAGCGTCTTCCCGAAATTCTCATGATATCCTGTTTTTCCTCAGCAAGCAAGAACAAGCAGGTCATTGTGACATCTTCTCGTGCACAAGCTGAAGCAGGCCTCATAGACCCTGTGCTCAAACAGTTATATGGTTACTCATAATATCAAAGAAATATTGTACTGAAAATATGGAGTAACGTGATTCATATTGAATAATAATAATACGTTTGATTTATATAGTGCTTTTCCAGAGCTCAAAGCGCTTACAAATAAAATTTAATAAAACACTGTAACAAACATCACAGTCAATAGTTTCAGAAAACATATAGTCCAGAGTGAGAAATATATGAGCAAGAGTCAATGCAGCAGGGGCAGTAGAGTCATATGCAGCTAACAATAGTCTCTCATGGAGCAGCACACCAAGCAACCAGAGTCACACTGCGCTCCAAACGCCACAGAGTCCAAAGGAGTGCAAACTCAAGGACCCCAAGATGCAAACGGGAACCCTCGATGACTCGTCCACCACAGAGCCCGAAGGAGTGCAAAGCAGACCCCAAACGGCAAGCGGGAAAACCCATCAACGCAGTCCACCACGCCGAAAAACACTCCCGTCAGCAAAGCAGGCACTCCGCCCGCAGCAACCTCACCACAAACACCGCTAGGTAAGGCAGGCCGGCGGGTTCTGGTAGCCGGATGAGACACAGTAACAAAGCATCATAGTGGGCACACCACTTCTGTGCACCAACGAGAATCAGAAAAAATGAATTGTCCAGTTAAAGTCCAAAGTCCATTTATAAGTGTGTAGACGTAAAATTACATTTAAACAAGACAAAACAGACAAACATCCCGGTCTGAAGCGGCAGCCAAATGCACACAGCGTACTCACACCGGAAACAAGTAATGTATGAATAATATGAATAATAAAAATTCCTTTCACAAACCACACATACTGTAGGTGCTTAGCAGACAGAATCAGTGTATACTCTATCCCACATCCTGTAGGTGACTTGACCTTACTGCACAGGCATTTTTTTAGGAATTTTCCTTCCAGGTGAAAAAAGGTGATCATGCAAGGTGATTTAAGGTTTGTGGTAGTCAACTTACTGGTCTTACTGGCGCCATTATGCAATTAACATGCCCACAAACCTTGTCTTAACCCATTTTGAGCCTATGTTGTTAGATTACCTGCACATGCTTATTATCATCTCTGCTTGTTTGTGACTCTATGCTAATTTGCGCTGGTCTCAGTAGATTTGTTCATTATTATTGAACTTAATTAGGTTAGACGCCATATTGAATTGAATATGGATGAAGAGGGATAGACCTATCATCTTTACGATGGCACACACCGTATAAAGGTCATACAGCATGTCATTGTCACTACTCACGACTTTCAGAACTGTTTCATGGGGTTTTTGTCTACTGAAAGTGTTTTTATGAATGACTAAAATGATGTGCTAAAAACAGAAAAGCTTTTCCTTTCTGTGTTATTGAAAGGTTTCACCTACAGATGACAGTGTTCTCAAAACGATCCAAAACATTGGCACAGGTCAGCGAAAATGACTTAAAATTAGGGGTGGGCATAGATTAATTTTTTTAATCTAGATTAATCTAGATTAAAATGGCTCATTTGAATTCTGCCGAAGGCATTCAGAATATGTGTGCTACCCAAATAATGGCTAAAAGTAAGTCTTTGAGAACGGGTTTCTCAAGCCAGGTGGCGCATTAGACCAGGGGCGCATCTCCTGTTTCCAAAATGCATCACAAACTGCTTGAGAAAGCTGTTCTACTATGATAATTGGTGATGAAAATAAACTATGTTCAATAAGATGTACTTGTGTTTACTAACTGTTTATTCAGTTAAACATGAATTTTGAACTGTAGGCCTACATAAGAGGTCGTGATGAACTGTTTACAGTTTCCATTGGGAAGCTTCTTAAAAATAAATTTTCCCTGAAACAAACCCGGCGGCTTCATAGCTGCATCCATGTTAGCACGTCACGTCTGACGTGGTAATTTCACAGTAACGTTAGGCATACACACAGGTTCGAATCAGAGGGTGACACGGGAGTGAATTCTCAAGTTCACATGAGACCTAATGCGCATCCTGTTTGCTTAAAAGCGCAACGTTTCGTTGTTATTCTGAGTGCACACAAATAAACGTAGAGTCTTTACAGATTCGAAAGATGTATTAGGCTGCTTTTATCTGTATGACCAAAAATGACGGAGATTTTAAGAGCAAGTGAGCGCACCGGAGCCTGTCCTGCAGCAAACGCGCTTCCACTCGCCACACAAACACTTCAATAGCGCACATTTCTCTAGGTTAACATCATATTGAGCAGCCATGTAAAGTTGCTACTACATACATCTTTCAGAGGAAAAGCCATATTTGAGGTTGATGAATGATAGGTGAGTGTTTGGATGTCCTGCCCGATTGTATTACCACATAGACCAGCCGTTAACAATCTGTCCATCACGGACTGCGAGCCTCTAGTTCGAAGACTCGTTCTCGCCCCCTACAGTGCAATTTGGCTAGGTATACATCCGCGCTAAAATATCAGGGTGAAAGTCATCATAGCTTGCGTAGTATAGACCCAGCTCCCAACCCAACTTTGAGAATAGATTAACGGCGATATTTTTTTTATCGCGATAAGAGTCTCACTTTAACGCAGCACGTTAACGCCGATAACGGCCCACCACTACTTAAAATGCTACATTAATCATGCCCGGTCAGTAGTTGGCAATGTCAAAACACTGCTGTTGTGTAAATGAATGGCCCAAATGCATAACAAGTTTTTAGTTGAAAATAGTGTTGTGTAAACTCCCTCTAAGGTCTATGCAAATGTGTTGGCCATGTCTGTGCTCTTAATTTGCATGTTGTCTGTACATCTCTCGCAGAACTTCCCACTTCCACCAGTGCTTTTATTGCATTGCGGTCACATGCTAATTTGTCTTGTTCACTATATATTGCCCTATGTAAACATTCAGTATATGATGGTCTTATGACTGATGTTCACCTAACCATAACGATAATGTAAATATATATACTTAAAGGATAGTGCATGGCTAGCTGTGCATTAAATGGTATTATTTCATGGTCTGAATTAGGGCTGTCATGATATTAGATTTTTCATATCACAGTTATTGTGGCCATAATTATTCACGATATCGATATATCGCGATATCTGTAGAAACCTTGGGGGGAGGGGTATCAGTCAAATTATTGTTTACTTTGTTTATTGAGTTTTTCTTTTTCACCCAATGAACATAAGGATACTGATAAACTCAGGGCACAAGACTCTGTCTTCTATGGAGCTCCCATGAAATAACGAGAGAAAGTACTGTCTTTACAATAAGATTTCATTTGTTAACATTAATGTATTAACTAAAAATTAATTTATTACACAATTTATTAATCTTTGTTAATGTTAATGAACACACAGTTGTTCATGTTAGTTCACACACAGTACATTAATGTTTACAAACAAACTTGTGATTTTAATAATTCATTAATTAATGCTGAAATTAACATAAACTGAGATTACTAAATGCTGTGGAAGTATTGTTCATTCTTATTTCATGTTAACTAATGTAATTAAATAAGGTTAACTAATGAACCTTATTGTAAAGTGTTGCCATATTAACATCTAAACGGATTCTTTCACCTGTTAACTTGTGTAGAAGTATTTGAAGCTCTTTAACCTGTAGTTACACCGGCGCTGAAGTCATGCAGTAAGAGCGCTGCTGGTTCAGTATTAACGTGCGTCTAACAACCGCAGATGAGGCATTAGGTGCATGGCACTGCGACCAGCTGAACATTTTTACAGAGTTTAATGTAGCAATGTGATCGCTCAGTTTTTCAAGATCAGTTTTAATCGTGTAACTGTTAACAGATTTGAACAAAGAAATAAAGTGTTACTACGCACAGGCCTTGTTGATTGCAAATACAAAAATAAGACGAGTAAACACAAAAACGCGGTACTTATTAAAATAATCACCCTTTAATTAAATACATGAACATAGAAAACCTCTGTTAACAGGTTAATGTAAAATTTCTCATTCTATGACAAGTACACTAATGGCAACTTACTCTGATGAACTCGGCTCTTCTGTCAAGTAGCTGCGAGCCCTGCTCTTCTTCTTGTTTGACAGGTGTTAGAGATAAGGAGCAATACTGCCACCTCGAGGTCAACAGGTGCTGGCGCTGGAGTATTTACAAGCGGTGTTATCATAAGAGTCCTGTTCATTTGAAATATCACGGTTATCGGCAATACCGGTATATCGCGATACCCCTAGTCTGAATACTGGATTCTGATTGGCTGGCAGGTATGCAGTAAAACCGTTTAATGCACAGGTAGTTGCAAATTAGTTTAATCACCGTTCCAAATGAATGCGCTGCTTTAACTGATGCACACAAACACACACACATCACTCGCACACAAACACGCACAGAGAGAGAGCGAGAGAGAGAGTCGCAGATTGCACATAAACTTGTTGTCAACGCTTCCCCGCGATTTTTATTAATAAAATAGCCTAGATCGCTTCATTATTTTCCTCAGCAATGAGGTGTAAAATAACTTTTATTTTAACTTAAATTTTTAAGTAGCCTAATGAATTATTTGTTTGCCCACTTCAAAGCAATCACATTTATTTGAATGAATTATAGCATTTATTTGATATAATTATCGACAGAGAGAGAGAGAGAGAGAGAGAGAGAGACGACAATAAACTGTTTAGTTACCTCAAAAATAGCGATTTCATCACCTCGTTGCTGAGGAATATAATGTAGCGATCTAGTATCTATGTTATTTTATAAAAGGCGCAGGAGAGCGTTGACAACAAGTTTCTTTGTGTGTGCAGCGCAATCTGCAATTACCTACCTCTCTTTTTTTCTCTCTCTCTCTGTGTGCGTGTTTGTGTGCGAATGTGCGAGTGATTTATATATGACATACAAATTCAAACAGAATCTTTTCACTATTTTTACTGGAAAAACAAGACACAGATACTAAAAATAGATTAAGACAATTATTATTCACACTGTAATCTGTGTATCACACTGAAACCATGTGGTAGAGGTAATGAAATTGTAATGTGCAGATTCTTCCCAAGACAGTCACAAGAGCATTTTAAATCCTTGCTGTGAAGCTTTTAACATCCAGGCTTTGGCTATTCTATCTGCATGATCTAATGCATCTCTGCTTGAATGTGAGAGTGAGTGGAAAATGGGCTTGAGGGAATCTTTGACAGTGATAATGGTGGTTTGCATGTGATGCCAGCGTATTCAAAAACTGAATCTAAATAGTGTCATGTCAGATACTCTGGAGTGAAGATTTCCAACTATACATCAAACACAAGTTTTTTAATAGGTTTTTGATTTGTATAACAAAAAGGTCATTGATTACCCATATTGCCTCGGTGGAAAAGGTGTTCATGATTCAGGCTGAAGAACTGCACTCCTGGATGAATCCTAAGAAATGGAAGATACCAATTCATGAAAAGATTAATCAAAATGTAAACTTTGCAGGGTGAATTATACTGTTCAAAGGTTTGGAGATTGTATTACGCTTCTGAAAGATGTCTCCTGTGCTCTTCAAGACTGTATTTATTTGATCAAAAATACAGTAAAATAACTTTAAAATAATTTAACCTTTTTCTATTTTAATGTTTTGTTGAATTTTCAGCAGCCACGTGCCATTTGTTTTACTGTCACTATTGTCACTGATCAAGTTAACATCTCCTTGCTGAATTAAAAATATTACTTTCTTTTAATATATATAAATAAAACGTATTGACCTCCAAACTCATATATTACTATTTATGATATATAGGTAAATGCGCCAGGAACTGAAAAGAGGTGTTCATACTGAAAGACCTAATTTGTGAGCAAGGCTCACATCAAATTATAGGTGTTCAGTTGCTGTTATTGCAGCAAAATATGCAAACAGATATTAGGAGACTTTACATTTTCACAGTGGTGATAAAACTAAATAAATATTTTAATACTAAACTGTTTTGTACTCACGTTCATTATTGCGTTTTGTTTGAGCATTCAGTTCTTCAAACAGTCAATCATTGAGAATACCTCAAATGGCACAAATATTGCTTCATACCGGTATATATTAATTAAAATGTGGCATTTAAAGTGAAATTAAAAGCCTCCGTGGCAGGTACTTACCATCATCTCATCCCACTCTTTCCCAGACACTGAAAATCACTTACACATCGATTCAAGACATGAAGTGGTATGGATATATCACTATCTTGACTGGTTCAATATTGCTTTTAATTGTATATTTCATATGAGTTCAGTGCTTTTATAAACTGACAGCATGTCATGAGATGGAAATCAGAACAGAAAACAGGATGTTCTATACTAGTTTTCGCTTCAGGACACAGACTTTATATTAGGCCTACATTAGATTTGCAAAGCCAACAGACATAAAAACATGAATCACGAATGCTAACGTGTGTCAACAAAGTGCTAAATATACTGTGTTCCCACTTTCCTATCAGGTAAGTCCATGCCTCCTTTACACGATCACCACAAGTTCAATTCAAATCATCTGCCAATAAAGTCATTAACAACATGGTTTGAATTTCAAATGCATGCCTGTTTGAATGAAGAGTTGTGGAGCTTGAAAGCTGAAGGCACGATGAATGACTGCAGGGGAGTTTTATTGTTACTACTGCTGTCATCTAGTGGTCAGTTGAAGAAGTGCGTGGAGTAGTGTTATTATTTACATTCCCATGTATTAATTTAAATATTTTATACATAATATTCCAAGTTACTTGCATCTATGTTGCTATAACATCTACACTTACTTGTTAATGTGCATCTCAGAAATGTTCGACAAAATAAAACATAAAAACTACCCTAAACGTACTAGGAGCAAGGCTGTTTAATGATATTCAGGATATGCTTTGAGACATATTCAACACAATATATAAATGCACTTTTTACTTGTGTAATGTAATAATAATACGTTACATTTATGTAATGCTTTTCTGGGTACTCAAAGCGCTTTACATATAGGGGGGGGGGGTCTTCTCATCCACCACCACCCAGTGTGCAGCATACATCTGGATGATGCGACGGCAGTCATATTGCGCCAGAACGCCCTCCACACACCAGCTACAGGTGGAGAGGAGACAGTGATGAAGCCAATCAGTGTCTGGAGATGATTATGAGGCCATATGATGGTCAGAGGCCAAGAGGGAAATTAGGCCAGGATGCCGGGGTTACACCCCTACTCATCCTGGGATTTTTAATCACAGACATTATGTTTATAATGACCACAGAGAGTCGGTTTTACGTCTCATCCGAAGGATGAGAATAAAACATAATTAATTAAAATCAGTGGCGGCGCTAGGGCGGGGCTTTGTATAAATGAATAGACCTGTTTTAAAAAATCTTTTTAAAAGCAGTTTCAATGAGGAGTAAGCTAATAGCCTATTTTATTATTCTCACAGCGCATCATGTGGTGACGCGCTATGAAGTTATCGCGGGGCAACAATTTAATGTAATTTATTAATAAAAGTAATCTAATAAGAATAATAGGCCTAATAATAAGAATAATGTAACATGCCTACATTAATTAGAAAAGCTAAATCCTCTTAATATTGCCCATTTTTGATGCTAATCTCTGGCTATCATCGACACATGATACCATTCAAATCAGCGCGGGGAGGTCATCAGCCGCAATGTGAGCGCGTGTGGAAATAGTTTTATGAAATGTAAAAAAAGAAAGAAAGAAAAAAAAGTAGTTTTTATTGATTTACAAAAATAAAAAATACCAACTTTCTCTCTTTTCTATTTTAGTTCATAAATTATATTACCCTAATTTGTAAGTGTCATATTTGGCAGTTGTCATTAGTATATTACTAATAACAGTGGAATATGAGAAGTTTAATACCACAGAAAAAAGTAAAATATGCATTTTTTTTAAACTGCTGTATATAGAAAAAACTCATAGTTAAAGTTTAAGCCAATGGTTTTCAACCTTTTTCTCCACTGGGCCGCGCTATGGTCCAAGTGCAAGTCTCAAGGACTTGTCCTTGACACGCATGTCATTTACATATTAGTCACCAATACAAACCAACCAGATTTATAATATTATCTATAGCCTAAATTGAACTTAATTCTGCCAAAGTGCGCGCTTGTAAGTGTTCGTTAAATGCGTAACATTAATTACCTGAGTGCATCTGTCTGAAAATAATATATGAAAAACAAAATTATTTTACATAACAAAAACATTATAGCTTATATTTGTTTAGTACATGTTTTAATTAATGTAAAAACTAAAATTAATTGTAAAACTGAAAGTTATTTTTTAATTATGTTCAGCATGCATGGTGGGCCGCATTTGGATTCGTGACGGGCCGCGGGTTGATAACCACTTATTTAAGCGTTCATTACTGTCTCTCAGTTTAATTCGTTTTTTAGCACCCCCCTCTGAACCCACAACCTCGGTTTACGAGTCCGACGCTCTATCCATTAGGCCACGACTCCCCACAAAGGAAGACTAAATACCTTGTGAAACATGTAGCCTACTAATTCGTCGAAACAGCGTAGCTGGGCTGTGTGTACAGGAGCACATGCAGTTATGTTTACGAGAAAACGAAACTGAAAGAATAGGTTGGGTGTCATTTATGAATATGGCTTCGAACTATCAAGATGATTCGGGTGAGTTTATTCCGATATCAAATAAACAAATTCCATAAAACACTGCAAGTTGTCTACAAGCCTTCTTAGTCTAGAGAAAACGGTCTTTTCAGCAAAGTTTCAATCTCTCGTAGCCCAATAGATTTTCTGTGGTTTCGTTTAACACTCTCTCGGTTAATGTGTTATCCTCTTTCCTAAATATTATATTTTCTAAAATCAGTCGAGACCACTTGTCAAACGTTTTACTACAGTGAGTATTTCACGGGTTATGTTTGTTTCGAGAAGTCAGTCTTAAAGGCATGACGGGGCATGTTGTCACAATGGAAACCAGCGCCCAGTTGTATATAAACCCCTTTAAGTTGATCAGTCAAGTTACTCCGTTTCATTGCACTCTGAGTCCGAAATTAGCACCGTAAAAAATAAAATACGACCTCACGTTTGTCATTCACGTTTACACACCGAAACTAAAGGTCCTTACAAACTGTATGCGTTTTTTCGTATGTCATCCTTTCCTATCGATGCGAAAAGGCAGAAAATCGAACCTGATCCGAATTGTTTTTATTATGACGGACGAACGTTTCGAAGCCAGTGTGTAAAAGAGATTGACACAACGTGAGGTCGTATTTCATTTTTAATGACTGAGTGTGCAAGGAAAGAACCTTTAGTCAAAATTGTATACGTTTCATTTTCTCCAAATTTTATATTGATTAATTGATTATTTCTTCCTAGATGAAGGCAGTTGCCAGCAATCAACTGAAAGTCCCATAGAGTTCAGTGACAGTGACACAGATTCTGAGGCAGCCAGTGATTCTGGATCTGGATCTGATACTGAAGAAGATGCACAAACTCCTAGCAAGGTACATCTTTTAAGACATTTCAAAGGAAAGCAGATGACAGTCTCACTGTTCAAAAGATAATTAGTAAGAACTAGGGGTCGACCGATTATCGGCCTGGCCGATTATCGGCGCCGATATTAAGCATTTTACCGATTATCGATATCGGCCATTTTCAAAACATATTTGCCGATAATTTTTTTTTATTATTTTTTTTTATTTTTTTTTATAATGCAAACAAACATACTATTTACAGGTGACATTATTTATTGGTGAATAAATAATACAGGTGAAACTATTTAATGTTTAAATGCACTATTTGGCTCGATGCAGCCTGTCTGAGCTCAACACTCTGTGAGAGTGAGGCGATCTCTCAATCTCTGAGAGCAATCTCCGCCCACCGCTCATCTGATATGTAGAGAGTCACGAGTCCGACCAATCAACGCGGAAAACTGAAGGCAGTCTCACACCAAAAGCACATGCTAACTGGAGCTGCCTCAGTGATCAGCATCAGTTGTCTCTCAAATGTAAAGCAGCAGCAGACGTTGCTGAAGTTGCAATAAATCACAATCCACTATGATGTCCGCGATGCGGAAAATGCAGGTGGAATCGCAGAATGCAGTCATATAATGGAATTCACCGTATAACGCGGAATGTCATGGAATGTGTCGAAGTTTGGATGAATTAATCAAAAGTAGGTCAGTACACTTAAATCGACTCGCGCTATGGACTAGTATCTATAAATATTAAGCCGCAAAAACACAATTTAAATATGAATCCTGCATGTTCTGCATCTCTGTTAATGAATGACACATACGTGCGGTTTCATTTATTGCACACACACATACTGAAGCGCGTGTGAAGCTCGCGGTGTTTTCAGCATAAATGAGGACATAAATACATGAACAACATCCCCAGAACTGCTGGGAGAGTCACTTCATGAGCATTTGACCGTTTCATTTGAGTAAAACGATCGTCATATCATATATACATAGGCTACAGAAACTTAAAAGGTCCTCATGGCAACCTGTCAAAATATAAGTTCGGTTTAGCCGAATATATTACTGTATACGTAATACAACTACAACAATTATTACAACTTTTGTTGAGAATAATAACACAATACGCTATTTCTTCCATGTTTTAATTTTAATAGTAAACTCATTTGTTTGCCAAAAATAAAGTCTAACTCTCATTTGATTAAAAGATAAATATAAAGGTACCCTGTCGTCATTCGTTCCGTTGACCTAATTTCATCAACTGTTTAAGGCAACATCGAAAGACAGAGCAATAGTAAACCTGCTCATTCAAGTAGCTGGAAATAAAATGATTATTATTTTATCTTGTTTGGGCGTTAGGCGAGTTTTCCATTGCCTAGACTATAGTTTGTACTTAAAGTTATCTTACCTCCCAGTAAGTTTAGGAAAAATCTTTATGGTTGACTATCTTTATAAGTAAATTTGACTGTATTATTTGTGTCCCCTTCAAAAATTGCTCATGAGAAATTTTATAATTATTGTCCCCCCCTACTGTTAAATGAAATTTACGCCCATGTTCACCGCTGATGCTGAGACTATTCTTGCTTGAATGCGTTTCTTCGCTGGCATTTTCCACATTTCGTTTTCCCCCTTAACAAATGTGACCATTTTGATGCTCAGTTTTACAGAATTAATGGCTTCTAATGACTATTTGAACTTAATTCTGCCAAAGTGCGCGCTTGTAAGCAGGGGCGCGGGAACGGGGTGCTGAGGGTGCTGCAGCACCCTTTTTTTCTGTGGGCAACTGTAAACTGTTGTGAATAAAAAAAATATAGGCTAAATGTGTTGTAATAAAGAGTCATTTAAACATTTCTATGATTGCTCCGATGTTTATAACATTTAGTTTACATTGGCTATTTTGCTATCTATTTCTATGTGATCTTCGACATATTTACCATTTGCCCATTAATTTAACAGTTGTAAGAATTAAAGTTATCAAAGTTATTAAACTGATGCAGGGCTATTTAATGCGCGCGTTGCGCACATCCTGCCAAATTGCACGCAGCACTGCCAATGCTTGCTTTTATGTTTGTGAATGTTATGTTTGTCTTGTGGGATCTGTAGGTTGTGGCTTAAAAGCGGAACATGGAAATATCATGGCTGTACTGGAAGAAAAAAACCACTTTTTTTTTGTTTTTGTTCTCAGCGACATGAGACTTTCCCTTCTCCTAAAACAGCTAGCTACCTATTAAAATAGTTCAGTTTTGTATGTAATGGAAAAGTGATTAGACTATGTTTCGTTTTTTTTTCTTCATAAAGTTAATTTAGAAAAACCTTGGGAGCATTTTTTGTTCGTTAAATTTTTGTTTTTTTCTTTTAAGCAACGACCAAGCGGCCAGCATCAGAGTTGATCGCCTATGTTTGATTAATTTAGCCTTATCAAATCATCACGACTTGACTAAAATAAAATCGATAGATAGGCCTATAAACAGTTCAAGCATATCACAGTGTTAGTTTAAATGTGTAACCTATATAAATGTGCAATATCCAACAGTTTGTGTGGAGAGTGGCGAGCTTTACAGGATGGAGGCTTTTTTTCTTACAGTAAAAACAACTTAAAATACGCCGTGTGATTTTTTTCTCATAAAGGTAAGAGTAATATATCATTTGGAACTATAAAGGGTCTACTTTTATTTGTGTGCATTCACAATATCAACATTGTGCTTTTATAAAATAGGAAAACAGAGAATGCACTTTCTGCCGGTTTTGAACAAGAGCGCTTCAATGATGAACCGAAACTCGGCAACTGGAAACTGGCTCAGATATAGGATAAATATATCTATAGAAAGCTTTAAAATACTACTTTAAAACGAAATAATTCAAAGCAAAGCAAAAACTCTACATTAGCCTATGTAATCCGTTAAGATGCATATATTTCTCTCAGCGGGTCCAAAGGAGCTGGCGAGTCATTTTTCCCCGTCACCTCACCATCTAAAATATAAAAATAAGGGAAAGCCTAAAACAGGCCCGATTATATTTTGCGTTTTATTTTATAATTGTATTCAATAATAAAAAAAAACTATGTAAATCTTTGTCCTTGAAATTTAAAGGATTTGCGATGTGAATTATTTGTTGGCCTATCTTTTTAATCCATGCAAATGCTTTAAAATTACTTTATTGCATTCCAGATGCTTTTAAAAGAACTTTTCACTATACATTTTAAGGGTTTTTAAGCTTGAATGTAGCTTGAATGTAAAGCATTGTTATGAATTCATTGTAGCCTATTCCCATTTGTAAAATAGCTAATTGTTGTCTAACACGATCTCATGAAAGTGCGTAGGCTATAGCACGATTTTGTTTCTATTTGGCTTAATATTTATACGCAGAAATTGACTACCCCCCACAGCACCCCCTACATAAAACACCTTCCCGCGCCCCTGCTTGTAAGTGTTCGTTAAATGCGTAACATTAATTACCTGAGTGCATAGTCTGCTCGTGTCTGAAAATAATATATGAAAAACTAAATTATTTTACATAACAAAAACATTATAGCTTATATATGTTTAGTACATGTTTTAATTAATGTAAAAACTAAAATGAATTGTAAAACTGAAAGTTATTTTTTTTATTATGTTCAGCATGGTGGGCCGCATTTGGTTTCGTGACGGGCCGCGGGTTGATAACCACTTATTTAAGCGTTCATTAC
>JAPDDL010000306.1:0-44188 GCA_027422435.1 Schizopygopsis pylzovi
TAAGCGCTTTGTATAAAATCATCTGATAAATGCATAAATGTAAATGTAACCTGGGAAGATGTCACCTAGGCGTCTGTTGCCAGAATTGTTGCTGCCGAACCGAGATCTATCATGTTAGCAAGCGATTTTCAAAGTGTCAAGCATCATTAGACTGACTAGAGATGCAGAGGAGAGAACAGATTGTCAGTCTCCTGTGGTTATAAATGGACTGGTAGGAGGGCAGTTATCTAAGAAGGCATAACATTCAGATCGTGATCCTGCCCACATCCTTTCCATTTTGCAGTTTAATTTCATTATGATTTTGTGTTTCCATCTCATCTTGTGTTGAATCACATATTATTTTTTGCTCACATCAGTTAATTATGATTTGTCCTTATTATCCATTTTCATATTTGTTTATGTTTGCCTTGTCTTTTTTTCTTCTCCTTCTACTCATCCAATCACGTCTCCTCTTTACTCTGGGCTATAATCCCAGGCTCTCCAAGAGGAGATATCCTCTCGGGATAATGATGTAAACCATCTTGAGGCTCTCAGTCAATCGCTGCACCCGCTCAGCTATTCGGCTGATCGTGATTGGCTGGGCGAACGTGTGGCGGCAGTGCGCAGCGGGCACACGGAGCTACGCGATTGGTGCGGTCAGAGAGAGGTCATGCTGGAGCAGGCCCTGGCCAATGCACAGCTATTTGGAGAGGAAGAGGTGGAAGTCCTTAACTGGCTAGCTGAGGTGGCCCAGAGACTGGGCGAGGTCTCAGTGCAGAGTTATCAGCCGGAGCTACTAGAGCAGCAACACAAACACACACTGGTATGATTCTGAAGGTCATAGCTGACCAGGATCAACAATACCGTATAAGTCAGTTTAGAGAATATGAATATTTCCTTAAAAAAAAAACTGTCACTTAGTAAGGTTAATAACGTTAATAAGATTAAATAATAAAATGAATTGCATATACCAATGCAGTGTATTTTATTTTATTTATTCTGTTTTATTTTATGTGATATCTCCTTGAATTATGTTCTGAGTTAATGTTTATATTGCTGGTTCCCTATAGGCTCTTAATGAAGAGATTATCAGCAGGAAGAAGACAGTGGACCAGGCCATCAAGAACGGACAGGCTCTGCTCAAACAAACCACTGGTACTTTTCCATCCAGCCTCTGTGTTCATTGGTGTATCAACAAATTCCTGCTTTGACTGCGATCATGTTTTATCTCTGTGACAGGTGAGGAGGTCCTGTTGATTCAGGAGAAGCTAGATGGCATCAAAAGCCGCTATGCAGAGATGACAGCGGGCAGCAGCAAAGCCCTCCGTACTCTAGAACAGGCCCTTCAATTGGCCACGCGATTTGCTAGCTCACACAATGACATCAACCAATGGTTGGATAGGGTGGAGGCGGAGCTTAACAACATTGAGCCAGACACGACACCAGCCTATCAGGACAGACAGAGGGTGAGGATGTCTACTGTTTTATCTCTTTTTAGTACTAATGAATCACTTTTTACTTTTTGTTTTTGCTAAAGCAAATAAATGTTTTATGTCTTCAGTGGAATTCATTATTTTATACTGTGTCTATGTTTGGCTCAGGAGCTGAAGTGCGTGTCTGCTGAGAAGAGGTTAGTTCTGGACACAGTGAACGAGGTGGGCAGTGCTTTACTGGATCTGGTACCCTGGCGTGCACGAGAAGGCCTGGATCGCCTGGTCGCCGATGCCAATCAGCGTTACCGCCAAGCCGATGAGACCATCACACAGAGAGTGAAGTTAGTGCAGGCTGCCATCCAAAGGTCACAGCAGGTACTGCAGCAAATACTGTTCATATATATGTATGATCAACACGGAGTCAAAACCTAAACTTACTTAAAATGTAACATTATTATTTCCATACCTTGCAGACATTAGTATTTTCTTTTAGGAAAATCAAATGTAATTTTATATAATTATTTTACAATTTGTCATTTTGTCTTTTTAGAATGATGTAATACTTTAAAGAGCATACACATTGCTATAATAAATTAAAATAATAATGGTAACACTTTAAAATAAGAACCAATTCTCATTATTAACTAGTTGCTTATTAGCACACCTATTAATATCATATTGACTGTGTATTAATACTTATAAAGCGCATATAGGTAACCCTTTAATATAGGGACCAGTTCTCAATATTAACTAGTTTCTTATTAGCATGCATATTTAAAATGTTGGCTGTTTATTAGTACTTATAAAGCACACATTGTGCATGATCATATTCTACATCACTAATCCTACCTAATACCTCATCTTAACAACTACCTTACTAAGTATTAATATATGCAGCAAATTAGGAGTTTGAGGCAAAAGTCATAGTTAATGATTTGTTAATGGTGAGCATATTGCATTAAAATAAAGTGAGTCCAAAATAATAAGTACATTTGCAACTTTAACATACATTTTAAAATATTATTAATGTTTAACAAGTTGTTGCTTAAGCAAAGTTAGATTTTTAGGATGGATCCCCTGTCCATGTTGCCATCTTTAATTTGTGAATATGTTTTCTGTCATACTACTTTTTGTTGACCGTGTATTTGTGTGTGTTATTGTTTCAGTATGAGGAGGCAGTCGATGCGGAGCTGACCTGGGTCGGCGAGACAGAGAGGAAGTTGACGTCTCTGGGGCCTCTGAGTCTGGAGCCTGATGTGACTGTGGCTCAGCTCCAGGTGCAGAGAGCCTTTAACATCGACATCATCCGTCACAAAGACACTGTGGACCAACTCCTTAAGACACGAGAGGACATCCTGGAGAGCTGCAGCCAACAACAGAGAGAGGCTTTGAAGGTTAGAGACAAAAAAAGAAGAGAGAGAGGGATAATGTTCAGAATATGCTTGGTAATTATTCCTCTGCGAAAGGTTAGCTCAGGAAAATTGAATTAAATGTGACTCTGGCATTTTCTGGCGGAGATTTGATTTGTTGAGTCATGTTGGGGACAAACGACAGTGCAAGCTTGTTTTTTCAGTCTCTAAAGATTAATTTGGTTGACCCGATAAAACCTCTTTCTGCTTCCTCCTGTAGATGAAGACGGACTCTTTAAGTGCTCGTTATGAAGCAGTAAATCAGAGTCATGCTGAGCGCTTCTCAGCTCTAGAGCAGGCTCAGGTGCTAGTAGCGCGGTTCTGGGAGACGTATGAGGAACTTGAACCCTGGCTGGGCGAGACAGAGACTCTGATTACCCAGTTACCCCCTCCTGCCATCGACACAGATGCACTCAGACAACAGCAAGACCAGATGAGGGTGAGTGGGCAGTATGCAAGCAAAGGACCTGAGTCCAATTTGCTCCTTTGTGCTATATGATGCATTCAAGTCATGATGGAATCATGTCTGTCACCACAGTATAAATTACAAGTTAGGATTTTCTTTGGATTTTCTCAAATCTAAGTTTGGGTTGTGTCATTGAATGCAGCATCTGCATTAATAGTAAAACAAAATCATTTACAATCTATCTTGCATTCACAAAATCCAATGTATTGTGCAATTACAATATATAACGATTCAATTTACAGCATCTTCATGAATTTATAAAAATGCAACCAGGAGGTTCCCAAACTCATAAATATGTACTTCCCAGCAGGACTTGAATACATCATTAGACATGGACTAAGACCCACAAAACCGTTTTTATTTCATGTAATATGTATTGACATGACACAACATGTTTTCTTCCTTCCTAGCTTCTGAGAGAGTCCATTTCTGAGCATAAGCCTCACATAGATAAACTGCTAAAGATCGGCCCACAGCTGGCAGAACTGAGTTCCCAGGAAGGGGCAACAGTAAGACAACGTTATAATGAAGCAGAGAGACGTTACCTCAGCATCAAAGAGGAGGTCAAAGGTCGAGCCACAGCACTGGATGAAGCAGTGTCACAGTCTGTCCAGGTATTTGCTGCAAAATGTTAACATGCTAATTTTTGACTGCTGCCCAGCTTGTGATTTATTTAAAGGTTACAGCCCACAGTCCGGCACTATACAGCACAATATCAACTCATTTTGTATACTAAAGCTATTTTAATGACACATCACCTTTATTTACTCATTGTTTTGGACTAAGGCATTTTTTTTTTTAAATAACAACATCTGACATCATCAGGTGCATTTTGGCTTAATGTTTATGTTATTAATTCTTCCTGTTGGCCTGTTGCATGCTGTTGAATTAACACATTGTACTGTTTCTCCACCTCCATCCCATCAAATTCTACTTTACTGTGACTCCACCTGTCCCACCCCTGTACTCCATATTCTGTCACCCTCTCCGCTCCATATCCTGTAACTTCCCTAAACTTTCCCCATTCGCTGCTTGTTGCAACTGTCCCCTTTCCTATTCCCTGCACCTCTCCCTCCCATGTCCGTTTGGTCCATCCGTCCACCCATCACTCATGTTTGTGGATGTGCTGTGTGTGTCCATCCCTCCATCATCACTGCTCTCTGCAACTCCCTCAGCTGGTAGAGGTAAGAGCATCATCACCCACTGATTTAACCACTGATATAACATCTGTGTTGGACTGAGGACCAGGAATTATTTAATCTGTGATGTTTTCTTATTTATATGTTGAAACTAGTTTTAGCTTACTTCAGGTGACCTATAGATAGCATCTTGTTAGTACAAGATGATTGGAAAAGTGCATTTCAATTAATTTCTTAATCATTTACAAGAAGGTATTTAGCAGAAGCACCAACTTCCTCTACCCCTTAGCATGTGTCTGGGATAAATCTTCCCTCCTCCTTATGCCTGGTCCTTCTGCAGTTACTTTTGTGTGCTGTATTTGATCTAATTGTTGTTGTCTTTCTCTCCATTAAGTTCCATGATAAGATGGACCCTCTATTGGAAACTCTTGAAGGTGCAGTCCAACGCTTGCGGCAGCCTCCTCCAGTGGCGGCTGAGGTGGAGAAGATCCGGGAGCAACTTGCGGAGCACAGGGCAACAGGACTAGAACTGGACAAACTCCTTCCATCTTTCAGTGCTCTGTGTGCCCGAGGAGAAGAGCTCATTGGTCGCGCCCTCGCACGACGATCCTGCAGCCCAAGGTAAAGATTTTTGATCTGAAATGACACTTTAAGTGTTGAATGAAACACTTTAACCTCTGTGTTTTATTAAATCTGTAATATGTTCCCGTCCTCAGAGGTGCGTTCACGACTCTTGCGGCTGCGCTCTCTGTGGGATGAGATCAGGCAGAGGGCAGAGGAGAAAGAAGGAAAGCTTCAGGATGTTCTAGATCTCGCCGGAAAATTCTGGGCTGACATGGCCGCTCTGCTGAGCACACTCCGTGACTCTCAGGACATTGTGAAAGATCTGGAGGACCCAGGGGTGGATCCTTCACTTATAAAACAACAAATAGAGGCAGCAGAGGTCAGTCCAAAAATAGTCACTAACAAGAAATTAATTGTTTTTTGATTTATTAAAATTTTCAGTAGAGATTAACAAAAACTACATATTTTCAAAATTGACTAGTCTGTAAGATGCAGGATGTCTTAAAGGTGGGGATAAGCGATTTCTGGAAACCAATGTTGACATTTGAAATCACCAAAACACACACCCCTACGCCAAAAGGGCCTCGCCCCTATGTTGATGGCTTCGCCCCACATACACATAAGGCAATGATTAGTTCTGTAAAACAAAGCAAAACCAGTGTTACTCACCTATTGAGAAGAACCAAAGCAACCTCGGCGTCCGATCGCAGGCCTTCCGCTTTTGAGTTCTCTCCAGCGCTGGAAAGCTGATCCAATATTTACACGGGTCCTATTTCTTGCATTATCGTAACACCGTATCTACACAGGACGTGAGCGGTTCAAATCCCCAACAGTGCCACGTTCTATTTATGACATATTGACACAAATTTCAAATATTTTTAATGGTCGCTTTATCGCGTCCAGTTTAGACAGACTTTAGCCGGCGCAACATGACAACAGTCGCGTCCAGTGTAGACACAGAAGCCTTCTTTTGTTCCGCAGACGTTTTCCTCTTTTGTTTTGTATTTTCGCACCTTTCTGTCGTTGCTTGGCTGATGTCCATCATGTGCACTGATGAGAGCTCTCTCCTCTGCATCATGAGTAGACACGCCCCTTACTGCTGATTGGGTGCAAGTTTGTTTTGTTACTCTGCCTCCACTCCTTTTCTAAAGCGTTTTATTTTTTTAACTGCATACCCCACCTTTAAAGAAGCTCTGTATAGATCAGCAGTTACAACAACCACTAGAGGGCATCAGCCAAATTCAAGGGATCTGTTAAAAAGTCAATGTATAAACTGAACGTTATTTCTTGTATAATATAATAAATAAAAATATAATCACATATTTCCCCCCTTATAATTCAAAAAAAAAATATTGGAACTGAGGAGCAAAATGTAATATCTTAAATAAAAAAATGGAAGCTCAATGTTCAGTTTCAGTAAAAAAAAAGTTAGAAAACAATCAGCGTTGTCATTATTACAACAGAAATACTGTAAATAGCCTATGTATGTACATGTATGAATAGCCGTGTACACTTTAATAAAACAATCCTTAATGGGGTTTTAGATCAAACTACATAATCTTGTGTCAAGATATTGATCTCAAGAGAATGTAGTCATGATGTTTTTATCTCACACTCAGGCCATTAAGGCAGAGACTGATGGGCTGAGGGAAGAACTGGAGATCGTACGAACACTTGGAGCTGACCTCATCTTTGCCTGCGGAGAGACTGAGAAACCAGAGGTCAAGAAGACCATCGATGAGGTAAGAGGGTAGAGTAGTGAGTGATAATGTAGATGTAGAGAACGCCCTGTTTTGTTCACATTTAAAAAAATATCTCCATGTTGTTGATTTTGTTTTGCTCAGATGAATGCAGCCTGGGAAGGCTTGAACCGCACGTGGAGAGAGAGAATGGAGAGACTGGAAGAGGCCATGACTGCCTCTGTGCAGTACCAGGATGCTCTTCAGGTGTCTATAACTCTATTGGTACCACAAAATTTGCCCTGATTGACCAAGCCAACCGTGTGTTCACAATTATGACTTTATATCTCCTCAGGGCATGTTTGACTACTTGGACAACGCTGTGATCAAATTGTGTGACATGCCAGCCGTAGGGACAGACCTCAGCACTGTTAAACAACAGATCGAGGAGCTCAAGGTTTGAATCAGACCTTATCTCTTATCTCAAAAAACACGTTGAGAAAAAGATTGACCCTTTTTTTTTTACATGACACAGCAATATAAAGTGGACGTTTACCAGCAGCAGATTGACATGGAGAAGCTTTGCCACCAAGGAGAGCTGCTACTCAGAAAAGTGAGCGACCAAACAGACAGAGACATGATTCAAGAGCCTCTCACTGAGCTACGCCACCTATGGGACAACCTGGTGGACAAAAGCACAATCAGACAGGTGAGGAAATACAGACCAGTTTATTATCTCAGTCTCCTTTTGCATTTATGAAATGATTACTTATAAAACAGATAATTTAGAATTAATTTAAAATGCAAATAAACACACACCGATAAGAGTGCAATGATTCAAGTGCTCCTTAAAACAACCTACCATTAGGATAATAAATTAATTAATTATTATTGCTAATAGCATTATTTTTATATTACTATCTTTATTGGGTATTGTAAAACTAGAACTGTAAAATGGAGTATGAAAACCAGGGATGTGCAACAACGAACGAGTACTCGAGTACTCGGCCGTAACAGCGATGATCGATCATGAAAACGATGATCGTGGGAAAAAAAATCTGATTGGTTATACAGCACTTTGGGCAGCACCCTAAGCTCTGATTATTTAGCTTGCCACAGCATGCGATTCAAAGTATAGACATGAGAATAGAGAGAAGCATGGCTTTGAAGTCACGTAGTGATGTCTGGTACATGCACTATATTTCCAAAAGTATTAGATCACAGTTTGGAAGTGCCTTTTTCTCTTCTAAAGAAGGGGGTGTCCCAGTACCTTCGTCTATATAATGAAATACAAGTCATTGGTGTTTGGTGATGAATTTTTTTTTTTGGTGATGAAGTTCAATTAATCTGCATTTTAGAGGGCAGACAGGAAATGCTCTTACTCTTGATTGCATTTTGTCTCTTTTCTCTCTCACAGCACAAACTGGAGGGTGCGCTGTTGGCTTTAGGTCAGTTCCAGCATGCTCTCTCTGAGCTGCAGTCTTGGCTCAGTCACACTCACGCCACACTGGACACCCAGCGACCCATTAGCTCTGACCCCAAGGCCATCGAAATTGAGCTGGCTAAGCATCATGTACGGAATATTTGGGCATTTTTATGTACTCTACTTTTTATTTCCTTTATAGGCAGATTCCTTTAATCAAGCTGTCTTTGAAGGTTTTAAGAAACGACGTGCTGTCCCATCGGACCACAGTGGAGACGGTGAACAGCGCAGGCTCTGAGCTGCTGGAGTCCAGTCCTGGAGACGAAATCAACCACCTGAGAGACCAGCTGGAAGAGCTCAACCGCAGCTGGAAGAACCTTCTGCTGAAGACTGATGAGAGGCAGAAGCTTTTGGAAGCTGCCCTGCAACAGGTGCTCTCTAGATATTACCACTGCATCATTATACAGAGAGATCTGATTGAAAGCACCAATAAAAAACAAGTGCAGTGTTTGTAGCCTGAAATGCACCATTTGCAATGGATTACATTTAAGTCGATTCATACAATGGATGCAGTTTGGAGGGTTGCTGTGCAACGAGAATGGTTCTCTTTAATATTGTAGTACAGGTGTCGGATCAATTAGCTCATTGTCTTCCCCCTGCATGGTTTCTGTGTCAGGCGGAGGGTTTCCATGGAGAGTTGGAAGAGTTTCTGCAGTGGCTCAGACGCACAGATAGTCAGCTGTCCGCTGCCAAACCCACAGGTGGCCTGCCTGAGACCGCCAGAGAGCAGCTGCAGCAACACATGGTACACAAAATGAGTTCACCTCTAGTCCACTCATTAGATATCAAACCACTCTCAAATATATTATTAATAGAGCATTTATTTTACTTTATTTATTCTTTGGAAAATCTAAAGAGATATGCCATTAAATGAAGAACATAGTCAGGAATATGTTGCCTTTGCATTCTATTAGGAAAAGCCTAATTGCATTATATTATTATTTGTTGACATTGTTATTTTAGTGATTCTTTCTATTTTGAAATAGATTTTTGTTTTAGTTTTAGACATTTTGTGTTTTTGTAATTGATATAATTCCAGTTTTTAAGTCTATTCAGCTTTAAATTATTGGTTTTAGTAATTTACTTGCATTTTGTATCAGTTAGTTGCCAGCATTTCTGATATTCGATTAAGTTTTTCATCTGTTAGTTATTAGTTTTGTTTAATAATAGCAACACTTTTTGATAATCAACTCATCCTGCTCTGTCCTCTTTATAGGAGCTCCAGGCTCAATTGACCCAGAGGAGTGAGCAGTACCATCGGCTACTAGATAAGGGAGAGTCCATTCTGCTGGCCAGAGGAGGGGAGGATGCTGGACCTGGTACCACCCAGACCCAACAGAACCTGGCCATGCTACAGAACAAGTGGGCCAGTCTCAATGCCAAAATGGATGACAGAAGGGTGAGATTTATGACTTTACATTCATGTTTAAATAGCATATTTGATCATTAATGAACAGATGAATTAAGTATCTTATCTGCCTTCCAATCCTAAGATGCCTCTGCGTCCATCTCTTTCCACAGGGTAAACTGGAGGAAGCTGTCTCATTGGCGACAGGATTCCAGACCTCCCTGCAGGACACCATAAACTGGCTGACACAGGCAGAGCAGACTCTCAACATGGCTCAGCCACCCAGCCTCATTCTCGACACCGTCCTATTTCAGATAGATGAGCACAAGGTTGGTCAGAAAATGTGGCTTGCTTAAGTACTACACATATTTATTTGCTTTTGTTTAGAGTTTTGATAGAAATTACTACTTTTGAGTAACTTAAGTCCTTGTCTATATTCCTGTATGTTTCAGGTGTTTGTGAATGAGGTGAACACTCACAGAGAACAGGTTCTGGCTCTAGAGAAAGCTGGCTCTCAGCTGCGGTTTGCCAGTCTCAAACAGGATGTGGTTCTCATCAAGAACCTGCTGCTTAGTGTACAGGCCCGCTGGGACAAACTGGTGCAGAGATCACTAGACCGAGGACGCCACCTGGATGAAGCCCGCAAGAGAGCCAAACAGGTATATTTTGGTTTACCTCACTCTGTCTGTGTTGCTCTGATCATGCCTTTCTCTGTGTCTGAAGTTGGCAGTCTTCTCTTATTTAGTTTCACGAGGCCTGGAGGAAACTGACTGACTGGTTGGAGGAAGCAGAGAGCAGGCTGGACTCTGAGCTGGAAATCTCTAATGAGCCTGACAAGATTAAAGTCCAGCTAGCCAAACACAAGGTACATCATGCATGCATTAAAATGCTATGGAAAGTTAAATTTTTTTAGACATGTCTCTTATGCCCTCTATCTCTTAATCACTGTACTGCAGGAGTTCCAGAAGTCTCTTGGCTCCAAGCAGCCAGTGTATGACACCACAGTGCGCTCTGGGAAGGCCATGAGAGATAAGACCACACTGCCCTCGGATACACAAAAACTGGACCACTTGTTGGGCGAGGTCCGTGACAAATGGGACACAGTTTGTGGAAAGAGCGTGGAGAGGTGAGAAATTCTGCCATATGACTTCACCCAGTTGGGTAATGATTGAATGAAGTGAATAAAATAAAATAATTTGGAACGTTTTTCTCCTCAGGCAACACAAGTTGGAGGAAGCTCTCTTGTTCTCAGGTCAGTTTGCTGAGGCTCTCCAGGCACTTGTTGACTGGCTGTATCGTGTGGAACCTCAGCTTGCAGAGGACCAGCCGGTCCATGGAGATCTGGATCTTGTTTCCAACCTAATGGATTCCCATAAGGTACTAATGGGGTGATTCTCAGGAAATGTTGCTTTCAAAGATTTCAAACATGATATCTGAAGACTTCATCAATATCAACAAATTTCCTTTTTAGTCATTAATAACAATATAGTGTATTTGACTCTGTGACCAATAATTTATAAAGATTTTACTCATTTTAATCAATTACAAGAACAGTGAAAATGTCAGGCTTATACTTTTTCACATTTCTATTATTATTAACAGTCACATTTAATACATTTAAGTTGTTATCGTAGCTGTCTGAAAATGTCAATACCTTCAGGAAGGCTAATATACATTTTTATTAGAAATTTTTATTTATAGATTGATTTATAACAATCAAGCCCGGTTTCTTGAAACTTTGGAAATACATATATTTGTTGACTTATATGAGTGATTTCTCATTACTTCCAATCCCTTCCGCAATTTACTTCCTAATATTTTTTTTTTTTTACCAGATTGTATCATTATAGACACAGTAGCTGCGTATCCATTACCTTCAAATTGCGCAAATTGAAAATACGCCCAATGGACACATCAATTTTGCAAAAACTCATATATCGCAAAAAAGTTTTTAACGTTCCCACGAGGTGGTTTTTCAGGCAGTTTGAAAAGGAATATGTTGCAAAACAGCAATAGAGAACTTTTTTTTTTGCATTTACAGGTCACCTACTTAAAAGTCACATGATCATTCTTTAATATACGTAACATAACCACAAAGAAATGCCACATTCGTGGTCACTCTCAAGTATAAGGGGCGTTCCTTGCCATTAATGCTTGGATAACCCCTATTTACACTGCATACATCTGCAACACATTAAGGCTCCACCACAGCCACTCTAGTCAATGCTTGTGTTTATACCAGCCGTGCCACGGCACGTTTCAGAAGCAGCTCTCCGCGCTTCTTTTCTGAAGATACGCATATGTCTCCTTTGGTTAAAAATAATGGCTAGTGCAATGGCTGCGATATACATAAGACTACCAACATCTGTCACCATTACTTATCGCGAGAGGAATAGATATGTTTATAAA
Organism: Schizopygopsis pylzovi; assembly: GCA_027422435.1. NCBI lineage: Eukaryota > Metazoa > Chordata > Actinopteri > Cypriniformes > Cyprinidae > Schizopygopsis > Schizopygopsis pylzovi. The sequence goes on from JAPDDL010000306.1 coordinate 11,910, forward strand.
ATATAAAAATGTATAAAATATCGCAAAAGTTAGCATAAATCTGTAATGGAAACGCACCTAGTAAGGCTTGAATGCGGCTTTTACTAGGAAGGACATTTCTAAGTAGGACAGAGATTTAAGTGGTTGTGCTTTATTTATTGTTCCTCAGGTCTTCCAGAAAGAGCTGGGCAAAAGGACCAGTAGTGTGCAGGCTCTGAAGCGGTCTGCCCGAGAGCTGATGGAGACAGGCCGGGACGACACCGCCTGGGTCAAAGTTCAACTGCAGGAGCTTAGCACCCGCTGGGAAACAGTCTGTGCCCTGTCCGTTTCCAAACAGACCCGGCTCCGACAGGCTCTCAAACAGGTACGTCTGACAGTTTTTTTAGATTTTGAATGAAACCAAGAGACGTGTTAATATTATCTTCTGACTATCTATTCTCTCTCTCTTTTTCTGCAGGCAGAAGAGTTCCGCACAGCTGTTCAGATGTTGCTGGAGTGGCTTTCAGAGGCGGAGCAAACATTGCGTTTCCGGGGCAGTCCTGCCAGAGGAGGTAGAGACTCTGCAGACACTGCTGCACACGCACCGGGATTTCATGCAGACGGTGGAGGAGAAGAGAGTGGATGTGAATAAAGCTGCTGGCATGGGTGATGCCATCCTAACTGTGTGCCACCCAGAGTGCATCACAACCATCAAACACTGGATCACCATCATCAGAGCTCGCTTTGAGGAGGTATGAAGCCTGTCTAGGCCAAAAGTTAGATAAATGTCTCCGCCTGCTATAATAGGTCTGAAATGTGTATATAATACAAAAGTCATTTAATAATGTTTGCTGTACAGGTGCTGACGTGGACCAAACAGCACGAGCAGCGCTTGGAGACGGCTCTGACTGAATTGCTCAACAATGCTACACTACTGGAGGAGCTGCTGTCATGGCTACAGTGGGCAGAGACCACACTGGTGCAGCGTGATACCGAACCACTCCCCCAGGACATCCCTCAACTGAAGACACTAATCACAGAGCATCAGGTGAGCGGGACAACTCCATTCATCGACGGTCACTCAGTCATTTATCTTAATTGCATTGTTTAGTACTGAGAGGTTTCTCATTGGTTTTGTTGTCTTCCATCAGGTGTTTATGGAAGAAATGACCCGAAAACAACCTGATGTTGACAAAGTGACAAAGACATACAAGAGGAAACCAGCAGAACATCCCAGCAGCCTTTCAGACAGGAGAGGGGCCCGTAAGAGACTTTATCCTCATCTGCACACATACTGCATACAAACACAATACCTTAACATTCGCTACTGTTCAAATGTTTGGGGTTGGTACAAAAAAATTTTGTTTTATGTTTTTAAAAGAAGTAACTTATGCTGAATACAGTAAAATATTATGAAATATGAATACAATTATTGCAACTTTTGAGCGGTAGTATAGATTGAAACTGTACACACCTTAATACTGTGCAGTGTAAATTGTATACTGCCTATTGTTTTAAAAATAGGAAGTGAAAGAGATTAAGCTATTTTAAAGGATACAAATTTGAAAAATTGAAGGTCAAGCACAGTGCATTGTGTATGCAGTCATTAATGTTTTCCATATGTACAATAAATGTGTATGCTGTGCATAGTATGCATACTAATATATCTCAGAATTCACTTAGTACAGTAGTATGCTATTCTGAACCTATTTGTCTGTGCTCTTCTTACAGGAAAGCAGCAGCAACAGCAGCACTCAGTGCAGGTAACCGGTGGTAACCCTCGCCTCACGCAGCTCTGCTCCCGCTGGCAACAAGTGTGGCTGCTCGCCCTCGATCGCCAGCGCAAGCTGAATGATGCTCTCGACAGACTAGAGGAGGTATTGCATCTATTAATATACTTTTTAACTCTTAATTGTGCTCTTTGTGTACTAGTAGTAGTAGTAGTAGTAGTGATATCAGACTCATGAAATCTGAACAGTAAAAGTAATAATGACCTTTTTCCACCCTCAGCTTAAAGAATTTGCCAACTTTGACTTTGATGTGTGGAGGAAGAAATACATGCGCTGGATGAACCACAAGAAGTCTCGAGTCATGGACTTCTTCCGACGCATCGACAAGGACCAGGATGGAAAGATCACGCGCCAGGAGTTCATAGATGGCATCTTGGCATCAAGTACGGCCTCATGGACTTTTCTGCTGATCTTAGTTTTCTTGTTTTTTTTTAAATGCCTCTTTAACTATGCATTGTGTTTGCAGAGTTCCCTACCAGCAGGCTGGAGATGACAGCTGTTGCTGATATCTTTGACCGGGATTGCGATGGCTACATCGACTATTATGAATTTGTGGCTGCTTTGCACCCCAACAAAGATGCTTACAGACCCACAACAGATGCTGATAAGATCGAGGATGAGGTATGGACGATGAATTCTGTAGATTTGGCATGATAATGTACTTTTCATATGAATTAAATCCACTTTTTTATCCCAGGTCACCAGACAAGTGGCCCAGTGCAAGTGTGCCAAGAGGTTTCAGGTGGAGCAGATTGGAGAGAACAAGTACAGGGTGAGAATCTGGAGCCCAATAGTAGTCCTCAAGAATGAATTCAAGTCTAGAAGTTTTAATGCATTTAATATGACATTTAGAAAAGTATATAAATGAGCTGCTTTATCACCACACCTTCTCATTCAGATCATCACAGAGCTTGCCATATTAGCTTAGATAATTGCCATAGAGCTTGTAATATTGCATCTCTAACCAGCATCACACTCTTTCAGTTACATCAGTATGACTTGGTCATTTTGAAATAAAGGTGCCTTGGCAGTTTTGTGTGTGTATGCAATATCACCATAATATTTCACACCCAACTAACGATCAACCCATGTGACGTGGCTGCTGCAGTCAAGATCACTGAGTGGTCTTTCATACCTCAACATCATTATCCATTGGTTAATGATCTTTGACAAGACGTTTACTAACATTGCACAGGCTACAGATCCACGATGCTAACTCCACATACTGATGTTTTCTGTATTTGTCTCTGTACTACTTCACCTTCTGTGGTGTCCTCATCGTGTTTGTTTTCAAGCAACCGTTCACAAGCACTCTACCCTGCTTATAGCAACACATCACCGCGCTCCCCATGGACATTTTCTCCATTGTATGCTATCTTTAGAAATAGTTCAAAGGAAGTGAATCATTATACCAGCATAAAAGGTTAATGTGTTTATGTCTGTATCTGTTATTTCACTCTTTTTTTCTTTCCTCTTGTTTTATTCCTCCTCCATGTGCACCGGACTTTTTATAGTTCTTCCTTGGGAATCAGGTAAAGTGAGCCGTGTGTTTGTGACATGTCCTCTGAAATCTGTTGCCTCTGTACAGTTCCCATGAGCTCCCACTGTAGAAGCTGGTCTTTTTATTTTCTCTGGTTTTTCAGAGAGCCAGATCTAAATCAGTACGGGACAGTTTCTGCATGGACTAGCTAAGAATTCCCTGTGGACAGCCCACATTCTTGGCTGCTCTCTGCAAAGGGGATTTCTTTAGTCCCTTCCTGCTTTCTCAGTGGGCATTTCCTGTATGGGAGACAAAAATTGCAGTACTATTGCCAAAATATTAAATGCATTTATATACGCCTTCCAAATCCAGAGGCAGATTTCAAAGGTTCAGCTTATGTGTTGTGGTTGGGATGTGCTTGTTTTTTATTGAAAATGATTTATCATGATCAGGAAATGGTTCAGATTTACATTTGAGGTTTTTTTGGCTTTTGGTGGAGGAAAACTATCCAATGGCTGATTTCTTGACATAGAGAAAATAAACTTTCAACCAAAGCAATTCTTTGAAGTAAAAACAGGACAATCGTTCAGTGAAAAATTCCAGAGAATTGCTGTGGTGTGGTGTTTATTGTAGAGATGGGATTTGAACTGTGCGAGCTTAAACATAAATCATGTCGATTTTTAAAAATGTGGTTTGCTGCATGTCTCAGTGTGATTTTCTTTGATTTGCCTGGTGCTGCATATTATAATTAGTATAATTAACTAATTTGAATATGATCTTAAAGGAATAGTTCACCCATTGTAGTTCACATTATTTGCTTGACATCATGTCATTCCAAACTTCAGTGGTATTGTTTTAGGTGGAATATAAAAGGAAATATTTTTAAGAATCTTCATGCAATTCATTTTATAGAAAAGATTTCCTTCTATTTTTCACACAAAAAAATGACAGCATACAGGTTTGGAACAACATGAGCAGAACTGTAATGTTTGGGTGGACTGTCCCTTTAAAAGACATTGAAAAAATGATAATGCTTTATCTCTCTGTCAGCGGGACTCATATCACGTTTGTTCCTCTCCACTCTTCTTTCCTCAGTTCGGAGACTCGCAGCAGCTGCGTCTTGTACGAATCCTGCGCAGTACCGTCATGGTTCGGGTTGGTGGAGGGTGGATGGCGCTGGATGAATTCCTGGTGAAGAACGACCCATGTCGAGGTAAGTCTGATATAAGCGCTGGAGGAAACTTGCTCTTTAGGGACATGAAAAAGAAGATTCAAGGAAGTGCTCAACACTGACAGACACAGCATTATTCATATTTCCACTCACTACTCTCATCATCTTTCACTGCATTCTTTTCACAAGTATTCTCATCTTGTCAGTACTATCCGAGTTCACTCTCATCTCATCTTCCATTATTTACCTATTACCTCCTGACCTCCTTCCCACGGTGGTTGTTTTATATGCATGGCCTACACATTTGGCCCTTTCTCTCTTTCTCCCTGTCATTCTCCTGTTTTATTTTCTGCAATTGTAGTGCATGGTGCATGTTCCTTAGGTCTCTCCCTCCCTCTTTCTATGCCCCGTCCCCTATCTCTCTTTCTCTCTCCCCAGTGCAACATCCTGGACTTAAAATCCTCCGTTCTGACTCCAGCAGCTCCATATCATCTCGCATAGGTTGGGTTTTTCTCTCTCCTTCTCGTTCAGATATTCTTCTTTTTCACTCGTTTGGTTTCCCTCTGTTTCACTCACACCTCGTGTGGTTCTTTGTTGCTTTGCTGTGCTTTGCTGACCGTGACACTGATTTAATCGGCCCCCGGCCCTCACGCCTGGAGCTCATAATGGATCAATTGTGCTTTGAGAATTCTGGCTCAGTCGTTTACATCACTCCTGCATATTGATTTGAGATACTTACTGCATATTTATATTCCAAAAATGGTGTTTGTTGCCCAGCAAGAGGTCTTAACAGAAAAGATCGCCCAAAAATTAAAATAAAATGTGGTTCTAAACATGTATGACTATATTTCTTTTGTGACACATAAAAGAAGATATTTTGAAGAATGTTCAAGCTGCTCTTTTCTATAAAATGCAAGTATATGAAGAACGCTAGATGTAATGTTAATCAATCTGAGGTGATTGACATCTGCTAAATGTCTCATTAATACATGTTTGGAACGAATTGGTGAAGGTGAGTAAAGGTTTTAGTTTTTGGGTGAACTATCCCTTTCAACATACCGTGAGTGTGCGTATGTGGCTCTTTCTGTGGGATGGTGTGAATGTGTGTTTTCATGTTGTCTCTTGTGTCTCTCAGTGACGGTCACTCCTGGCTATTTCTGCTGCAGAGGTACCTCATCTTCTCTCCTTTCTCACCTCTTTTCCTGTTTGATGGCATCTGTCTGTCTATTTCATTCTAAACCTTTTTGTCCAGCTTCTGGTCCATCCCATCATCACTGCTGTGTCTTTTAGTACATGTGGGGTGTGTGAGACGTGTGAGGTCTATGTGTCAGCTAGCATCATGCTAACCATTCAAACCATTCAAACCAGGCTTGGCCAGGCCTGGACTCGATTCCTTTCATGTGTGTCCTGGATGAATATTGCAAGTGAAAAAGCATCCAGGACCAGGGTGTGGCCAGGCTTGGAGTTTCTAATATTGTTTGAAGCAGCTCTTAAAGAGCAATTACTCATGGAGAAATGAATTACAGGCCCCACCTGGTTTGTGGGGAGGAAATTATATGGTACGGCAGTTATCAACTGCCCTGCTCTGACTGGGTCTGATGGAAAAGTGAGTGTCATGCAGTGTTGGGGAAGCTAGTTTGAAACTTGCCAAGCTAAAAGCTACTTATAATTTAAAGTAGTTCAACTACAGTAAAGACACATTTTTGGAAAATTAATTAGCCACACTACACACTAATATCAAAGCCGTAACGTAATGCACTGAAACTATTTAAGGGAGCAATATGTGGATAAATAAATGCATTGCCCTCGAATAGTTTAGGAAAAAGTCAAAGCAATTGGCATTTATTTTATTTTAAGAAAGATAGCACAAGCTCATTTTTGACAACACTTTGTAGATGCCGAATGTCAGAGGAAACTATCTACCAGGACAGCTGCTAAACTTGAGGAAAACTGACTTTAGAAATACAACTAATTGGAAACCTCGTTATTTCAGTATTATTTATACAGTGTTATAATTTTAATTGTATTTGTTCTTAAATTGTAATATATATATATATATATATATATATTTCATGTAGTTTAATTTAGTAATAATTCTAATTATAATCCAACTTAATAAAATGTAATAATCAATTATTAGTAATTTGCAAAACAAATGTATACATTTAATAATGTGCTTATTTCATTTGTTTTTTTTATTTATAATTTTTATATCTTCAGTACTTAAGCATGTTTTATTTTAGTACTTAAGCATGGTATTAATCTGACGTTAATGTTTTCATAAATATTTAATGTGTATCTAGCTTTATTTCAGTTAATATAAAAAAGGTTTGTTTTAGTGTCAGTTAATAACAACAATGCTAAAACACTACATTTATATAATTTGGTTAAAAAATTACTGAACAGCAGCATTTCATTTAATATTTTGCTATAAAACAGTAGACATAAAATGTTACGTGGGGCTTTGCACAATAAATTATTCAAACGATTGTCTAAAATGATCCCTCTTTCCAGTTTAAGTTGTATTTTGTCGGTCTGTAAGGCTACATGCTGTCCTACTGTAACACTAACTGAATTGTCTGTGCTTTTAGTCAGTTACTCCACCACACTGATGTCTTGAGGGCATAACAGAGAACTTCTGACCACAGCTACTGCTGCCATTTTGACAGGCATTCTCTCTCTCTCTCTCCCTCTCCCTCTCTCTCTCCCTCTCTCTCCCTCTCTCTCTCTCTCTCTCTCTCTCAGCTGGCTGCGTGTTGTGCAAGGGCTGCTGCATTGGTATCTGTTGTTGAGTATGCTCTGTGGAGGTTTGCGTTGGTTTTCTGTGTTTGCTAAAAGCATTATCAGGCATGACCCTCAGGTGTCTTTCGACGCTGTTTATGCGTGTGCACATTTTTACGTGGTGAGCTGAGGGAAGCAGTGCTTTTGTTTTGTTTTTTAGTGAGTTCTTGTTTTGACGATGCTTGCTCTGACTCACTTCAATGTTAACCCCTCTTCATCGTGTCACCCATGTGCACAGACCGCTTTTAAAATGGGTAAACGATCCCTCTGTCTGCATTGTCAAAGCAGTTTGCCAGAGGAAGTGCTGACTCTCTCCACTCACACTGCTCTCCGCCTGACCATCGTCCCTTACGGCCAAGCAGCTGATCTCATTTCTCCTCCTTTCATCTTCTGCAGCTCGTGGACGTACCAACCTGGAGCTTCGAGAAAAGTTCATTCTTCCAGAGGGAGCATCGCAGGGTCTGGCGGCCTTCCGGTCCCGGGGTCGGCGATCCAAACCTTCATCGCGCACAGCTTCGCCCACCCGTTCATCTTCATCCGCGTCGCACAGCGCCCACAGCTGCGCCTCTCTACCCTCCGCACCCGCAACGCCTACAGCCTCCTCGAGGGTGAGTGTCACCATATTACACTCCATAAAGGATATTATATCTTCATGAAAAATGTGAAAGGTTATCAGTCTCAAACAGTTTTCGTGTTGTATCAAAGGTTTGGGGGTCAGTAAGAGTTTGGAAGACAATAAACTTTTATTTATTTAGGATGCATTTATTTGATCAAAAGTATCAGTAAATACTTTGGCTTTGCCATCACAGGTATAAATTACATTTATACAGTTATTTTAAACTGTAATAATATTTCACAATATTGTTTTATTGTATTTTTGATCAAATAAATGCAGCCTTGCTGAGCATCAGAGACTTCTTTAAAAAACATCAAAATCTTACTAACCCCAAACTTTTGAGCTCTAGTGTACATTTATCTAGATGTTTACAAGCATTTGTATAGACACCATTTGCAGAATCGGTAATTATGTTTTGCATTTTAAAAAACAAGAGATAAAATCGTATAATTACTACTGCGCTGAAGATGTTGATGCATAAGAGGTCTTTGCACACATTTATACACTCACTGGCCACTTTATTAGGTACACCTTGCTAGTACCGGGTTGGACCCCGTTTGCTTTCAGAACTTAATTCTTCGTGGCATAGATTCGACAAGGTGTTGGAAACATTCCTCAGAGATTGTGGTCCATATTGACATGATAGCATCACCCAGTTGCTGCAGATTTGTCGGATGCACATCCATGATGCGAATCTCCTGTTCCACCACATCCTAAAGGTGCTCTATTGGATTGAGATCTGGTGACTGTGGAGGCCATTTGAGTAAAGTGAACTCATTGTCATGTTCAAGAAACCAATCTGCCCATTCTCCTCTGACCTCTGACATCAACAAGGCCTTTTCATCCACACAAATGCCACTCACTGAATATTTTCTCTTTTTCGAACCATTCTCTGTGAACCCTAGAGATGATTGTGTGTGAAAATCCCAGTAGATCAGCAGTTTTTGAAATACTCAGACCAGCCTCGTCTGGTACAACAACCATTCCACGTTCAAAGTCACTTAAATCCTCTTTCTTCCTCATTCTGATGCTCGATTTAAACTTCAGCAAGTCGTCTTCACCACATCTAGATCTTTATTGGCTGATTAGTAATTTGTGTTACCAAGCAATTGAACAGGTGTACCTAATAAAGTGGCCTGTGAGTGTATATGCAGTACAAAATATGAGAGAAAATCCAATGGTAATGACTTGAGAGAGATCTAGCAGACTCTTTACAGTTGAGTATAACTGTAGTTTCTCTTGCAAAAGCTTCGGGAATAAATGTCCTTTGTCACATAACGCATAACATCATACTTCATATTTGAATGTTCATCATGGTCTTTGCCTACATCTGTTTGTTTCATGAGTATTTAAATGTGTCATTGCATGTGTTTTATATTTTCATTTAAAGTTTAAACATGAAAAAGATATATCTAAGAAAATATTCCCAGAAGCTTTTATAAGTTTGGTGGCATTAAATGCATTAAGCCCTATATTAAATATGAACAACGTTTTTAATACTGGTTTAGTACGGTGCCAAACTTTTTGGATTTGTTTTAATACACACACTCTACTTTTTTTATTTAGCAAGGATGCATTAAATGATCAAAGGCATGTAGAATGTTACAAATGATTTCTGTTTCAAATAAATGCTGTTCTTTTGTAGTTTCCACAAAATATTAAGATTACAATTATTAAAACATAAGAAGGGTTTCTTGAGCACCAAATCAGTATATTAGACTGCTGACAATTCAGCTTTCCCAGTACATAATTAAATTACATTTTAAAATATATTCAGATAGAAAACATCAAATAAATGCAGCTTTGGTGAGCATAAGAAACTTATTTCAAAACATTTATTGGTCCCACTTTATATTAGGTGGCCTTAACTAATATTGTGTAAATACATGTTTTTACATTGTAATTATAATTTAAAAAATACCTATATGTAATTACATCTGTAATTAATTGCTGTAATTACATTTATAATGACACTGTTGACCCAACCCTTACACCTTAACCACCCTTAAACCTACCCATACCACCCTAACCTGTCCCTAAACTACCCGTAGCAGCAAAAGTGTTTTACAATACAATAGGAACACAATAAGTACTTTTTTTTTGATGTAAGTACATAGTAGTTAAGACCACTTAATATAAAGGGACCCATTTTTTTCTGCAGAGACCCCAATCCTTCGTACGATGTTTGTGTATATAATATATATAAAATATTCAATTATATATATATATATATATATATATATTTTTTTTAATCAATTCCAATTACTTGGCCAGGCCGACATAAGAGTCTTGTCACTAATCCTTGAGATGTCTTGAAATCAGCAATGTGGTGTCTTTTTTTTGGTGGATGGTTTCTCTGTCTCTGATTGTGGTGTTTGTTTACATTGTTGTTTTGGGATCCGGACATGATCACTACTGTCTCTGCATGTCACAATCATATTGTCATCTGTGAGATTTTTATTTGTTCTTTGTCTTTTTGTCCCTCTCCCCTCCCTTGCTTGGAAAATGTGCCTTCCTCCACCCTTCCTCCCTATTTGTGCTCATCTCCACCTACAAAACACTACGCTCTGCCATGCTGCATTGCCTCCCTGCACTTTACTCTTTTTCCCGGTTATCCTGGCTTCTTCCCACTGCTTTTTTGCTACTCCACCTTTCCTCGTCCTTTCTGCTACCGCATTTCCCAGTCCTCCCAATCCCAATCTCGTGGCTATGCCAAGCCCTGGCTGGCACACAGTAAAACTCCAACACCAACCAAGTGCCAGTCCTGCCCAGAGCACAGCCAGACCCCTGGGCATGAGGTAACACACTGCCCCCTCCCAGTGCCCTTGCACACTAACAGTAAAAGCTTTAAGTGTGGCCTGATCTCAACAAATGGGAAGGACATGAGGTAGATGACTCACTAGACTCTGTGGCCATTATATGTTTCTAAAGAGTGTAGACTGTTACTTTATGCAGCTTAGTCTCCAGTGTGGCAACACACAGATGTAGCTGGCACGAGAAACCGTTAATTTCATGTTCATCGAGGAATTATTCTGTTAAACCTTCTTATGACAGTTTCTATTCATCCAGGTCATGGTAGAGCATCTGGTAGAACATTAAACGTAGCTGGATTTTTCTAGAAAACAAATTCCAGTTACTTTTAGCTACATTTTACCAGATTTAAAACCTGTTAGTTTTATTATCTGTAGCTACACAGGGAAATGTGTATATTTGTAATAAACGTTCTCTCTTTGCTTTTATAGGGAGGCTCCACATCTAAACTGAAAAGACCAACTTTCCATTCCAGCCGTGGCTCCTTAACTGGTGAGAACGGTGGAACACCAACCGCTGCTAAACCTGGACGCTCCGGTACGAAACCCTGAACTGCTTCACTCAGTCAGACTTTTTAAACTCATGTGAATTAATATAATCTCCAGTGTTGGGAAAGCTACACTGAAACATTAACATCACAAAGTACACTGAAAGTAGCTTTGAAACGGTATGTATTGTGAAAAGCACTATACACATAAACATGAACGTAAGTGTAATTGAAGATACAAACAGACCCTTCTGGAAAACAGTTAGCTACACTACAACTAATAACTAAAAATACGACAGTGGGGAGAAAAATGATTTGATCCTCTGCTGATTTTATACGTTTGCCCACTGACAAAGAAATGATCAGTCTATAATTTGAATGGTAGTTTTATTTGAACAGTGAGAGAGAAAAACAACAAAAAAATCCTGAAAAACACATTTCAAACGAGTAATAAATTGATTTGCATTTTAATGAGTGAAATAAGTATTTGATCCCCTATCAATCAGCAAGATTTCTGGCTCCCAGGTGTCATTTATACAGATTAGGACACTCTCTTAAAGGGGTCTCGGTTTTGCCAGCAAGTACTAAGTCATGTTTTGCACAAATCAAATGCAAATCAATTTATAATTTTATTGAAATGCGTATTTCTGGATATTTTTGTTGTTGTTCTGTCTCTCACTGGTCAAATAAACCTACCATTAAAATTAGAGGCTGCTCATTTCTTTGTCATTGGGCAAACGTACAAAATCAGCAGGGGATCAAAAAAAACAATTCCCCATTGTATAATGAAGTTATTTAAGAGGGCAGTATAATTTAGTGCTGCGAACAATCATTTTATGATTATTACATATTCAAGATAATCTGGCAAGGAACTATACTCTCATTCCGGTGTAGTAATCAAGGAACTTTGCTGCCGTATCATGGCTGCAGCCGGCGCAATGATATTACACAGCGCCTGAAAGTAGTCCCCAGCTATATCATAACTAGTTTACCTAGCTGGGGACTACTTTCAGGCGCTGTGTAATATCATTACAACTTTGAATTTTCCGTCGGTCTTAATACACGATGTAGCTACAGAAGAGTCTGGTTTTAAATAGGAAAAATATAAAAACTCTTTGGTTATTTTGGAGCGAGATGCTAATGGTCTAATCCGATTCAATGATCTATACTAAGCTAAGCTAAAATTGCTCCCGCCAGACCCGGAGATCGGCTGAATGGGTTCAAAAACGGTAAAACTCAACTGTTTAACTCTAGGGGAGTTGTAAAATGAGCCTATTTCCAAAAAAAGTGGAGTGTTCCTTTAATAACCTTGCTCTGCTCTAAAGCACAGGGCACAAAACAATGTCACATCCCACTTCTACATGTTGGATAAACCAGTCAATTACTGGTCAGTAATAGGTTAGATACAGTAGTAGTGTTAGTATTCCCAACTCTTCTAATATAACATTTCAAGGTGGTGCTTTGATCTGGCTTTCCTTTGTGTTTGTAATACACCCTGATTTGCTACAGTGCCGTACCCTTAAACTTGAATCATCTTCCTTCATCAGACACTAAACGCACTCCATCCTCGACGAGCGGCCCAGCCAGTCGAGCAGGGAGTCGCGCTGGAAGCCGAGCCAGCAGCCGAAGGGGCAGCGACGCTTCAGACACGTCTGAGCTCATGGAGACGCGCTCGGCTTGCTCCGATACCTCAGACACCCCTCGCCGGCCTGGGGCCAAACCCTCCAAAATCCCCACCATCTCCAAGAAGACCCCCAGCCCCAAAACACCAGCGAGCAAGAAATGAAGCCTCCACCCTGTCAGTCCAAGTGACTGACTTTGGGGTGGTTGTAATTTAACCAGCAGGAGGAGAACACCAACCCCTTTCTCTCTCAATCGGCCTGCTCAGACGAAACAGGACCAGACCTAACCTCTCCAACGTCCAGCACAGCCGCACACTGCTACACCACCCAGATCAATACCTACCATAATACTGCCTTATTTGTGTTCTACATCATGTGCTTCATTTGACTGACATTGTGTTTTCTTGAATGTGCGATGCAGAACATCCTGTGTGAGCAGCCATTTCTACACAGACACTCGAGAGGGACGTCAGTTCGGCACAAGGGGTTTTCACTTTTCTTCACTTTGAATATGCACCGCCCGTCACTCTCCAAACCTCATGCATGGTTGTCACTTTGGTTGGACAAACCCACCCTTTTCAAGTGTTTGTGTGTCTGTGCCACTGCAAACAAGAGGAAATCTATCAAAAACAAAGACGTTTTCCTCCTGGAAACCTTGGACTCGTGTATGTATGTATGTATGTATGTGTGGTAGTTCCTATCATGTAAATGAATGCAGTAAAACGGAGGAAGTGGAGGAGGATACATATCTCTAGCCTTCCCGCGGTCACACCTGATGCTTTTAAAGGAACTCCTATAGCGCACAGCACACGTTCGCACCGACAGTCTTCTTTGCTGTGTGTCCACGCAGTCTAGTTGTGTCCTTTTGTTACAGACATCATGTTAAAGAGCTTTTCCAGAGAATGCAAAAATGATTTCAATTGTGAATGTTTGTTTCATGGTTAATTTATAATCCTGACATTGTTTATTTTCTAGAGTAAAGAGCTGTATTTATTTGTGATTGCAGTATCATATCAACTCTTAAGAATGACTAGTATTAACACAACCGGAATCACTCTTGGTTTCGTTTTTTTTTGTACATCCGCTCCTGACGTAATGAATTTCTCTGACTGATGTTATGACTGACCAGGAAGCTTACTGATTCCAATGGTGGCCTTTTTGCCGGTGAATACACACTTTAGACGATGTCAAAAGTGGCTTCCGACTTGTTCTTTCGTGACGGAAGCACCCTAATAATGAATGATGGGGCCGGCTCATGTTGCCCCTGTTAAAAACGGCGCTTTGAATCTTGTCTTTGACGAGCTGAAGTATATGAATACCTGAAGAAAGGGGATTTTTATTTATTTATTGTGTCATTAGGAGGGAGGTGAGGGCTGATCCACCTTTTGATTGTGTTGCCCTTTTGACATGACTGAGAGAAACAGGGGTGCAATTGTGTAAAAGTAAAGAAGTTATGATTATAAATCCTTTTTGTTCTCTTTTGTATTAAAACAATGCTTGCAGTAAAACGGTCTGGTTTTTGTGTTGTCGAGTGCAGGGGCGCGGGAACAGGGGGTGCTGAGGGTGCTGCAGCACCCCCTGTTTTTTTCTGTGGGCAAATGTAAACTGTTGTGAATAAAAAAAAATATAGGCTAAATTCGTTTTAATAAAGATTCATTTAAACATTTCTATGGTTGCTCCGATGTTTATAACATTTAGTTTACATTGGCTATTTTGCTATCTATTTCTATGTGATCTTCGACATATTTAGCATTTGTCCAATAAATTTAACAGTTGTAAGAATTAAAGTTATCAAAGTTATTAAACTGATGCAGGGCTATTTGATGCGCGCATTGCGCACATCCTGTCAAATCACGCACTCAGCACTGCCAATGCTTGCTTTTATGTTTGTGAATGTTATGTTTGTGTTGTGGGATCTGTAGGTTGTGGCTTAAAAGCGGAACATGGAAATATCATGGATGTACTGGAAGAAAGAAAAACTCCCAAAACAGCTTATAGCTACCTATTAAAATAGTTCAGTTTTGTATGTAATGGAAAAGTGATTAGACTATGTTTTTAGTTTTTTTTCTTCATAAAGTTAATTTAGAAAAACCTTGAAAGCATTTTTTGTTCGTTAAATTTTTCTTTTTTCTTTTAAGCAACGACCAAGCGGCCTTCATCAGAGTTAATCGCCTATGTTTGATTAATTTAGCCTTATCAAATCATCACGACTTGACTAAAATAAAATCGATAGATAGGCCTATAAACAGTTCAAGCATATCACAGTGTTAGTTTAAATGTTTAACCTATATAAATGTGCAATATCCAACAGTTTGTGTGGAGAGTGGAAGCTGAACCGAGCTTTACAGGACATGGAGGCTCCAGCGTGGTCACTTGGATTTTTTTCTTACAGTAAAAACAACTTAAAATACGCCGTGTGATTTTTTTCTCATAAAGGTAAGAGTAATATATAATTTGGAACTGTAAAGGGTCTACTTTTATTTGTGTGCATTCACAATATCAACATTGTGATTTTATAAAATAGGAAAACAGAGAATGCACTTTCTGCCGATTTTGAACAAGAGGCTTCAATGATGAACCGAAACTCGGCAACTCGAAACTGGCTCAGAGATATGATAAATATATCTATAGAAAGCTTTAAAATACTACTTTAAAACGAAATAATTCAAAGCAAAGCAAAAACTCTTCATTAGCCTATGTAATCCGTTAAGATGCATATATTTCTCTCTGCGTGTCCAATGAGGAGATGACGAGTCATTTTTCCCTCACCTCACCATCTAAAATATAAAAATAAGGGGAAGCCTAAAACAGGCCCGATTATAATTTGCGTTTTATTTTATAATTGTATTCAATAATAAAAAAAAAAAAGTATGTACATCTTTGTCCTTGAAATTTAAAGGATTAGCTGACAGAGACTGATAGGCATATGTGAATTATTTATTGGCCTATCTTTTTAATCCATGCAGCAAATGCTTTAAAAACAGCTTTAAAATTACTTTATTGCATTCCAGATGCTTTTAAAAGAACTTTTCACTATACATTTTAAGGGTTTTTAAGCTTGAATGTAGCTTGAATGTAAAACATTGTTATGAATTCATTGTAGCCTATTCCCATTTGTAAAATAGCTAATTGTTGTCCAACACGATCTCATGAAAGTGCGTAGGCTATAGCACGATTTTCTGTTTCTATTTGGCGTTATATTTATACGCAGAAATTGACTCCCCCATCCCCCCCCCCCCCCCCCCCCCCACAGCACCCCCTACATAAAACACCTTTCCGCGTCCCTGGTCGAGTGGTGTGTGTGTGTAGGGATGCCACAGTTAACAGGAAATGGCACAGTAATTACAAGAAGTAGAGATAATGACACACCTCATTAAATCTTCAAAAAGGGACGAGGCTTTGGTGTGTGTAGAGATTTGAACACACTGTGCTTTTATAGAAGATTTGCACAGTCGTTTGTGAGTTCAGAAATGACCCACAAGTGACTAGAAGCATCTTTGTTTGTTGTGCGTGTTGGTCACACGTAAGTTGTGTGTGTTTGTACTGGACTCTGTGTATGTGTGGTGGTCAGATGCAGCGGATGGGGTTTGGGAAGGGTGGTGGAACGTCATCTCCATTCTGCAGCTGTGTGTCTGTGTTTATATACAAATATTTAAACCCACTCACATCCTAAACCGAACACCATCCCCTCCACTGCTGAGCTCTCATCGCATCTCACAGTCCTGCGGAGTCATTTCGTTTGTATAATCAGCTGAGTTCAATAGGCCTACACATAACCACTTTTTGCATTTTTTGTGGTTTTTATCAAATTACTTTTTCCTATTAAAAACATATCAGCAAGTCTCACTTTATATGGGTGTATTTGCACAGGTGACGAATGGCATGTCAATGGCACTCTTTTATTTCAAACTTCAACCAGATTTTAGGTAAAAATTTTAATAAAATAATACATTTTACATATTAGTTAATTGCACATTCGCAAAGTCCCCCCAGTTACTGTTGCTATGTCCGACAAGCAATGCGTGTTCTCACATTACCCTGGCAAAGAGGAAATAACAACACGCCGACAGACAAGGCAGGCTACTTTAGGTATGAAACAGTCTTTGCTTTCTAATTTTGTCGTTTTTTAAGTAATTCAAACAATAAATGCCGTTGTATGGCTCTTTAATGTGTCGACTCGAGACAGATCGCTGTAGCACACGTGAACCGATTATCTTTTCATATTTATTTACAAGTTACAACACGATGAAAACATGAATTAACATCAGAAGGTATTATTTTTCAAAATGTCAATATGCACTATTTTTCAAGTTTAAGTCCACCCACGTCAATCTGTTCTCCTGTCTGATTTGTTTGTCGGATTTAAGGTGGATTCGGCATTATGATTGGTCAATCAAGCTCCCTGCAAAGGATCATTTCCAGCCATAGGTGTATGATATATATATATATATAACATATTTATTATATTTTTTATCTGCATGTTGTGTGTGTGCTTCAAGGGTGTGTGTGTGGGTGGTGTTGGGGAGTAACTAGTTACATGTAATTACAAAATAATGTAATTACAAAATGTAGTTAGTTACTAAGAAAAAAAAAAGTGTAATTCAATTACAGTTACTTATAAAAATGTTAAGGATTACAGATTATTTTCACACACACTCCCACATAGACTTGATTCATTTCATAAATTGCAGTGACTGCTCTAAAATATGAAACACCATTGTTTCAGAAGTTTATAACTGTCACACACTGGATGGAGAGGCATACGAGGATGAGTAAAGTAAAGAGTTTCTTTACTTACACTGAAGGCAACCTCAACAGGTAAGTGCAATAACTAAGAAATCAATGAAGCTCAATAAACTGAGGAATTAGTAGTCCTTATCTCTCCCCTTAGTAGAGTCCACTGGAGGAAGACATCCACAGAGCTTCTTAAGGCCTCAAGGGACATGGAGACAGGGCAGGTGGCCTCCAGGGCGGTGCCCATTCCAGGACCAATGGTGGAGCAAGGGAGCTCGGGCGGCCCTGGCGGAGCAAGGGAGCTCGGGCGGCCCTGGTGGGTAGCCCCCCCCAAAAAAAAAAATATTGGCGAGATCGCTGCCTGGGGGGCATTCTGGAAGCGGGGACGCTGTGAGCTCCCAGACCGGAGCGGGCTCCGCAGTGGAGCGGATTCTGGAGGGGACTCCGTGAGCTCCTGGACCAAAGCGGATTCTCCGGGACTGAGAACGGCACTCCTGGCCGTGATTTGAGAACTGGATTCTCCGGGACTGGGAACGGCACTCCTGGCCGTGATTTGAGAACTGGATTCTCCGGGACTGGGAACGGCACTCCTGGTCGTGACTAGAAGGCTGGATTCTCCGGGACTGGGAACGGCACTCCTGGCCGTGACTAGAAGGCTGGATTCTCCGGGACTGGGAAAGGCACTCCTAGCCGTGACTAGAAGGCTGGATTCTCCGGGACTGGGAATGGCACTCCTGGCCGTGACTAGAAGGCTGGATTCTCCGGGACTGGGAACGGCACTCCTGGCCGTGACTAGAAGACTGGATTCTCCGGGACTGGGAACGCCACTCCTGGCCGTAATTTGAGAACTGGATTCTCCGGGACTGGGAACGGCACTCCTGGCCGTGACTAGAAGGCTGGATTCTCTGGGACTGGGAACGGCACTCCTGGCCGTGACTAGAAGGCTGGATTCTCCGGGACTGGGAACGGCACTCCTGGCCGTGACTAGAAGACTGGATTCTCCGGGACTGGGAACGCCACTCCTGGCCGTGATTTGAGAACTGGATTCTCCGGGACTGGGAACGGCATAAATTATTTATTGTTATAATTTTAAATCTGTATTTATCCTCAGCATGATTTTAAAGTAAGTCTGATTTTATGGTGGCTGTGCTTCAAAGGGGACATTGGATGCCAATTTACCACAAGTTGGTAGGATTCTTTAGGGTCTTCTTGAAATGGTCTCAGTGGTCGTGTAAAATAACACCCTTTTTACCTTGTCAAAAACAGCTCTGTTCACAGTGACTCGTTTCGGTGCATATCTCTTTACATACTAATGAGCACTGCTCACCGAGCCCCTCTCTTATGTGGAAGTGATCCATCCTTGAGTTTTAACTTTTTAACAAAACCTGCCTTGAGTTGTCTCTCATTCAGAAAACAGTCTGGAGTAAAATGATTTGCGCAGCCAGGCATAAATTAATTTTGTGAAAGTGAAGTGTGGTCAGATATGGTGACCCATACTCAGAATTTGTGCTCTGCATTTAACCCATCCAAGTGCACACACACAGTAGTGAACACACACACACACACACACACCGTGAACACACACCCGGAGCAGTGGGCAGCCATATTGCTGCGGCGCCCGGGGAGCAGTTGAGGGTTCGGTGCCTTACTCAAGGGTCTCACCTCAATCGTGGTATTGAAGGTGGAAGAGAGCGCTGGTTATTCACTCCAAAATCAAAATGGCTTGATAATTAAGACTGTTTAAGTTTTGGGGGGATTAAAAAAATGAGTGAATTTCTATCATTGGGTGGTTGTTTCCACAAACGGCTAAAACACGTTTATATGCAAATGAAGATATTTTTCATCCAGTGTCTCCTTTAAAATTTAAATATTATCATCTTAATTCAAGAGATGAAAGATTTTGAAAGTCTAACCGTAATCAGTGTTGAGCACTACTGTAAGGTTAACCCTGTCTGCTTTACATGTTTGAAAATGATTAACAGTTGAAAACATTAGAAATTTAGAAAATAAATCTAAAAGTAATCAAGTGTAATCAGTTACATTACTTTAATAAAGTAATTGAAAAGTTACACTACTTATTACCTTTTAAGTAGAGTAACTTGTAATCTGTTACCTATTACATTTTCAAAGGAACCTTCCCAACACTGCGTGTGTGTGCGCGTGCATGTGTGTGTGCGCGTGCGTGCGTGTGTGCGTGCATGCAGATTGAAAATGGTTTTAGATTTAGCAAAGTCAATTCTGACACTGGTTTATATTTCACTAGAGACAGGGACAGTTTTAAGATTTCGTTTTCTATTCACACCAAGTAGAACCCACATATTTCTCGAAATTGCCATCTTCATAACTTCAGTAAGACAGCAACGATCTGTCACTCCTTGGCTACTGTTGAAACCACAGAATATAAATATAGTTTTCATATTACCATAGCCATAAGAACTCATTTCTAGTCTGTGCAAAGGCTGGATCACATCTGAGAACATCTTTATGCCAAACCACAAGATAATTGTCAGCAATTTGTGAGGTATGTGTAGAAGATGAGACGGTTTGATAGTAGATGGAGATTGAGGTGAGAAGGGTTTAGGGAAGAGAGGGCGGAGGATGCAGTCGTTGGAAACACTCCCTCTGCGTAAGCGTGTATCTTGGAGGGAAGGAGGTCACCCGTGTTCAGATTATGCCTTCAACGCAAGCAGCACACAGGCTAAGAATACCACAGCTCACTGGGATCTCGCAACTTCACAATTCAGAAAGACGTTTGGGGACAGTAACATTATTCTGGTGAACAATTCATACTCACGAATTTGAAATGTTTATATTTTTGGGGATTTTTCAGGAGTCTCGGATATTTCCGCTCATTGGATTAGGCCTAAATATTTTAACCCCAACATTGATGGAGTTTTGTAGCTTTTTATTTTTCAATTAAACTTTGAGGATTTCATCAGCATGGAGTCATGACTCATCTTCTCAAAAGGAGCATAAGCAGGTGTTGTGTTTGATCCAGAAACCTTTGAAAGCCCTGTGTTTTTATTTACTCTAGCTAAAGACTTTAATTTCACATTGTGCTTAGTCCTTCCAACTTCAAGATCACAGCTGAAGGGAGTTGAGCTTCTAGGAAGACCTGTTTGTTTTCTCTTCCAGTTTCTAGGATATTGTTTGTCGTCCATTTCTGTAAGCACACTGTAGATTATGAGAGAAGGCCTGTGGTTTGGTAAATAAAGTGACAGCATGAGGAACGACTGTCAAAAGGCGATAAACTGAGCGGCTTGTAGCAGTAAACATTGCACTCTCCCAAATAACGATGACTGCTGTGGAATCTGAGTGGCTTAGACATCGGAGTGTCGTTCAGAGTTGAACTTCAAGACGGTAGTCAGACCATTCCAGAGAAGACCGACGTCGGGTAAACACCCAGAGGTTTTAGTGGGACAAATACGATCTTTATAGACCGCTGCAATGGAGCAGAGCTCTTCTGCTGCTCCAGTGGACAAACAAGAGTGTGTGGTTGAGTTTGTGTCCTCACACCACAGCAGAGGGAGGAAGGAGAGCTGTGGCAGCCGAACCCGAGGCCGCCAGCGACTGTTTCCTCTGCCCATCCTCCTCCCTCTCTTCATGCTGCTGTGTGTTTGGGCTCAGGTGGAAGGAGTGGTTCATTCCAGCTTCCGCAGACTCAGTGGCCGTGAAAAGAAGGAGATGCAGAAGGAGATTTTATCCATTCTGGGTTTACCCGGCCGGCCCCATCCTCACCCGCCGCTGCGGCCCCCTTCTTCTGCCCCGCTCTTCATGCTGGACCTTTACCATGCTGTCTCGTCCGAGGCCGATGATGGAGCAGGTTTGGGCTTCACTCCAGAGGGGGTCAGTCACGCGGCACTGCCCATCTTAAGCATGCATACGCCGCCCCTGGGCACAGTGGTTAGCGAGGCCGACACGGTTATGAGCTTTGTCAACCTGGGTAAGTGACAGCTGGCAAGGGTTCAACACACTGCACTTATACAGAAGACATTAATTACTATGCAGCAGCCCATGTGTGGACATAAACCACACATACAAATGTGTAAATGTCACTGAATTACATAAAGTATTAGAACAAGTACCATTTATTTAAAAGAAAGATGAGGCAATATAAACATTTCACAATGAGAAGTTTGTTGCAACAGCAAATACTTTTACACAAACGTATTTTGGACACTTTCTGTTTGTCAAACTGGAGCCAGGGTTAATTGAATATTATTTATATACTATATTTTATTTATAGATTATCTTTATTAATACTTTGAATTCGCCTTTATTTTTATATTTTTAATATTAAAATGTTTATTTTTACATTTTAACGTTTTAATAATATTGTTATGTGCTTTTGTCATTGTTAGTGTTTGTTATTGTTTTCATATTTTGAGTCATGTGTTTTGTAGTTTTTTTAGTTGTAGTATTTCAACTTCAGCTTATTTTATTTCAGTTAGCTGCTACGGCAATACTCAATATACTAATATTTATATTTTATTTTAGCTTTATTTAAATGAAAAATATATATTTGTTATAGATTTAGCAAACAGAAACTACACTGGTTTATATGAAAGCATGTCTAACTTATGCTACGTGAGATCAAGTTAATAAACTAAAGAAATAATAATAAAATAAGATGCAAAATCACACTGTTAGATATAAAGTCACAATTAGTCAATAATGATTTATTTTATTTACTTTTTTAGTTTTGAGGAGGTAACAGACTTCCATATGTCCACAGATATTCACCTCGGCTTAAATGTCATTGCAAAAATTGCAATATTAATAATACATAATGCAAAAATCCAGATAGTTGTTCAATTGCCAGTGATTTTAAGAGACTGACAAGGCTTGTAGTGTGTATTCTGTTCACTGAGACGGACCCACAATCACTCCATCATCTCTTCCTGTCTCAGCCCAAACACAGACGATACTTATCTGTCACGAAACAAACAACAGTTTAACATCCTATTTACAATTACTGCTTCTCTTTCCACATCTTTCCTGCCCCATTATTACCCGTTTCTCAGATGTAACTAGTGGTGTTTACTAAGGCAGGCATCACTATTATTATTGCTCATACTTGGGTTAGTGATTTAAACAAACCCGTATGAAACTTTGCTGCATAACTGTTTGTGCTGCAAACATGAATGATGCATGTGGAGAGTGCGTGTTATTGCTTTTCTAAGTGATGGGACACTCTTAAAATAGCGGTTCTAAAAGGGGGTTTACTGTTTACCAAAAACCTTTAGTGGACAGTTCTTAAAAAGTCAGTTTTTACAAGTGTAAGGAATATTTGAATCATCTAAACAACCTTTCTCCAATAGATTCTTGAAAATAAAGGTTCCAAAAGGCAAAATTTGCTGTGATGACATGGAACCATTTTAAGTTCAGCAAAAACAAACAAAAAACTTTAGTGAAGTTCTAACAGTGGTTAAAGAATGTTTTAATCTGATAACCTTTTTCCAATAGACCAATATTTGGTCCAAATGGGGGATTTCACAGCAAAACATTTTGGTTCTCCATATAATCTTAATTTCTGAATAGAAGCAGTTTTACTTGGTTTAAAGAGCATTTAAAAAATGTAAATAAACTTTTCCACGGCATAAAAAAACTTTTGTGCATTCGCTCTTAAAAATGAAGGTTCCAAAAGGGGAGTTATACAACAATTACATGGATGAACCATTTTTGGCTCCTCACAAAACTTTCAGTGATCAGTTCTTAAATGATCTGCTTCTTTGTTTTACTCTAAATACTCTAAAGTGTCCATGGATGTTAAATGTTCCTCGTGGAACCATAGATGCTAATGAAGAACTTTATTTTCAAGAATGGACTTTTCACACGACAGACATGTTGCAAATCACTCTAGCATTGTGGCCTGGAGTTCATCATGTTCTTCAAAAAACATAAAAGTCGAGTTCTTTCTCCTGCTAGTGTTTTCCTTTTCTCTGTGCTTTTCTAAATGTAAATCTTGATTATTGTGGATCTACAAAGCCCAGTCCAGATCACGCAGGCCATGTGATGTTGTAGTGGGCACATAGCTGTGGGGAATTAAAGGCGAAGAATTAAAAAAAAGATGAAGTGGATGAAAATACTGTTGGGCATTCCTCTATAAATACAGCGCTGGACTGTAATTAGTGGTGGTGCGCTGAGCTGCAGCAGCTCCACAACGCCTCTAATTACCCCACAGCAGAGCCCCGGTCGTGGGTGTCAGTCCGATCTGCCGAGCTCCACCAGAACAAATGTTCCATTTTTTGTTTCCCCTTCTTCTCCTGCCAATCAGTCCTCCAACATGTCTTCTTCATCTCAAATGTCTTCACACATACGCTCCTCTGTGGTAGTTGTTTTTAATTCTCTCTCTGGCCTCTGTCTCTTACCGCAGTGGAGCAGGAGAAGGATCTGCTGCAGCCTCGGCCGTACTGGAAGGAGTTCCGCTTCGATCTCACTCCTCTTCCTCAGGGAGAGACGGTCACCGCTGCTGAGTTTCGCATCTATAAAACTCTTACCGTGGGCTGGCGAGCAAACCGCACCCTCCATATCTCTGTCTATGAAATCCAGAGGGAGAAAAGACACAGGTCAAAATCATATATGATCATTTATACAGATTTGTAGGACTGAATCAGATTCAGGAAACTAAGATATCATTTGATTTGAGTGTTTAGGAAACAAGTCATTGACATGAAATACTTTTTTGGTAGTTCTTCGTTCATCAATGTCCCTGAGATCCATCGCTGGTCATTATAATGGAAATGACATTAAGATCTTGTGGTTTGAAAGGGAGCCTGAGCTGGTGTTGCTGGACATGCAGTCTGTGCCTGCGGGTCAAGAGGGCTGGCTAGCGTTTGATGTGACTTCTGCGAGCAATCGCTGGCTACTCCACCCTCGGAGCAACTTGGGCATCCGACTTTATGTGGAAACTGAGGAGGGTGAGCTATTCCTTATGCACAGCATGGAGGCTAAATAACTCTGTGATAGCAGTCATTGGATGTTGCTTCTCACTACAGGTTTGACACCACAAAATAATCATAATAATTACAAAAATTAAGTAAAAAATTATATACAATCTTTTTTTTACTTTTTAAAAATATATAATATATAAAATAAAATATATTGTTAATATTTAATACAATTTGTGGTATTGACTCTAAAAAACATGTTTTCTTTTGGCTTAGTTGCTCAACCCAACTTGAAATTTTTTTCAATTTCAGTTCCTTTTGTATTTTTAAATTCAATCGCTCATTGAAGCTTAAACTGTGAAGCATGGCACTAACAACCTCAAAGGCCAAATGCAGCAATTAAAAAAGTTTAAATGTTTGCAATCATTAAATAGATTGTTAAATAACAATTATTTAAAAAATATCATTAAATATATTGTTAAATATTTCCCGCAACTCCTACAAATCTTGTCTGGTTTATCTTTAGACCAAGTCTCACAAGTTTTTGATTGGTACTGAATTGTGCTATAGCGAGCAACAAACATCTGGTCTAAGTTTATGAAAAACAGGCTGTATCTTGGCAAAGCTTTGACCTATTGAAGCAAAAGACGTTCAGTGTCGTAGGTCAAATGGTAAAATGCTGAAATCTTGTTTCCACAGACCGGTCGTTGTCAGCCGCATGGGTGGGTCTGGTGGGTCGGCGCGGGCCACGCTCTAAACAGCCTTTCATGGTGACGTTCTTCAGAGCCAGTCAAGTCCCTTGCCGCCCACCTCGTGCTCTGAGACACAACAATCCACGCAAGAAAAAAATCAAGTACGACCTGCCACACCCAAACAGACCCGGCATATTTGGTGAGCCACAATAAGCGGTTTTGTTTTGGATTGTGTTTAAAGGACCAAATGAAATGATTTGTCTTTGCGCTAAGATCGTCTCACTTGTTCCAGACCAAAATCATGCCGGCAGCGGACGCCAGGCCTGTAAGAAACATGAACTCTATGTCAGCTTCAGCGACCTTGGTTGGAAGGTGAGACATCCTGGCTTTTATACATGTACTCATTCAAACAACAAGTTAACAAGAAGTCACTGAGAGTTTAGACACAGTATTAAAAGTTGATCTAGATATTCTAAACAAGTTATAGCAAAATTAACTGAATCACGTGTTTTTAAATGAATCAATTGAGTGAATGGTTCAGTGACTCACCTATCGCCACACATGCAAACAGGAAAGTCTCTGTGCTGTTTAAATATTTAATTAATACAGTTATTTTTTTCAGGACTGGGTTTTGGCCCCTACAGGTTATTCTGCGTATTATTGTGATGGGGAATGTGATTATCCTCTGGGCTCTTGTATGAATGCCACAAACCACGCCATGATCCAGCTACTGGTGTGTAATCTGTACTTCTGTCATTTGTGTATGTGATTTACTCTACTACATTGCCAGGAGACGTCTTCAAAATGAACTAATTGTTGAACCGACTCCTCTGGCAGGTTCACCTTTTAAGACCAGATGAAGTGCCTAAAGCCTGCTGCGCCCCAACCAAACTCAGTCCCATCTCTGTGCTCTTCTATGATGACAACAACAACGTTATTCTCAAGAAACATCGAAATATGGTGGTCAAGAACTGTGGTTGTCTATAACCTCTTGTACATTCAAGTTTTAAATCTGAAACATATATATATATATATATATATTATAATACTCAGAGGCACCATTTGTAATATACAGTGATTAAAAATGTATTTAGCCAAATTTGAGCCTTCTTACCTGTCCCAATGATTGACAAATGATAGTTATTGAAGTGTCTTGATGGTTTATCAGCATATTTTACATAATTCTATTGTGAGTGGATTTAGGATTGGAATCCGTCCCATAATAATAAAAACATACATATTTTGCATAGCTGTCTGACATTTAAACTGTCCAAATGTATATATTTGCGGAATGTTATGTTTCACAAAGTTGCCTTGCTTTGACTTTCACATCTAAAATAGGTAAAATGCTTTTAAAATAACGTATACCACCCACACTCATGTGAAGAAAAGAGACTAATTCAGTCTGAGTAGGCTGCACACGTGGAAAAAATCATTGTGCATTCAGTAGTTTGGTGCTAATTTAGTTCATCCAAAAATGAAAACAATGTTTACTCACCCTCATTTAATTGATTTATATAGCACCCATAAACACAACAGGAGTTGACCACTGTGCTCTACAGAGTTAGATACAAGATAAAAAGGAAAGAAAGCAACAAGACGCAATAAAAATTTAACAGAATTAAGATTTGATAAATGATCTGACCAAAAGATAAACTTTAACTTTGATTTAAACGCATGTACAGATGACAGGGATCTCAGATAAAAGGGAAGACTATTCCAGAGCCTAGGTCCAACAACGGCAAACGCACGATCCCCTCTTGACTTCAGAACAGTGGTTCCCAACCTGGGGACAAAACTGCGTATGTGTGCTCAGGCCCTGGTGTGGCGCTAAGCGCTTCTCCGCGTCAAAGACCGTTTTTATAAATATGAACATTGCCGTGGACTTTTGCGTATGCACACTCCTTGATCAAATCTGTGCGTACGCACACTCTACGATCAAATCCGTGCGTACGCACACTCTACGTTCAAATCCGTGCGTACGCACACTCTACGATCAAATCTGAGCGTACGCACACTCTACAATCAAATCTGAGCGTACGCACGTTTTATAAATGAGGCTCCAGATGTGTTTACTCATCAATCACTGAACAGAGCTGAGATCCAATGAGAAGCGATTGAATTCAGCGAAGAACACAAATGACTGATATAAACTAGTATCAGTCGATATCAGAAAACTGATATAAACTAGTATCAGTCGATATCAGTCAACTGATATAAACTAGTATCAGTCGATATCAGTCAACTGATATAAACTAGTATCAGTCAACTGATATAAGCTAGTATCAGAATATAAGCTAGTATCAGTCGATATCAGTCAACTGATATAAACTAGTATCAGTCGATATCAGTCAACTGATATAAACTAGTATCAGTCGATATCAGAAAACTGATATAAACTAGTATCAGTCGATATCAGTCAACTGATATAAACTAGTATCAGTCGATATCAGTCAACTGATATAAACTAGTATCAGTCGATATCAGAAAACTGATATAAACTAGTATCAGTCGATATCAGTCAACTGATATAAACTAGTATCAGTCGATATCAGAAAACTGATATAAACTAGTATCAGTCGATATCAGTCAACTGATATAAACTAGTATCAGTCGATATCAGTCAACTGATATAAACTAGTATCAGTCAACTGATATAAACTAGTATCAGTCGATATCAGTCAACTGATATAAACTAGTATCAGTCGATATCAGAAAACTGATATAAACTAGTATCAGTCGATATCAGAAAACTGATATAAACTAGTATCAGTCGATATTAGTCAACTGATATAAACTAGTATCAGTCGATATCAGTCAACTGATATAAACTAGTATCAGTCAACTGATATAAGCTAGTATCAGAATATAAGCTAGTATCATTCGATATCAGTCAACTGATATAAACTAGTATCAGTCGATATCAGAAAACTGATATAAACTAGTATCAGTCGATATCAGTCAACTGATATAAACTAGTATCAGTCGATATCAGAAAACTGATATAAACTAGTATCAGTCGATATCAGTCAACTGATATAAACTAGTATCAGTCGATATCAGAAAACTGATATAAACTAGTATCAGTCGATATCAGTCAACTGATATAAACTAGTATCAGTCGATATCAGAAAACTGATATAAACTAGTATCAGTCGATATCAGTCAACTGATATAAACTAGTATCAGTCGATATCAGTCAACTGATATAAACTAGTATCAGTCGATATCAGTCAACTGATATAAACTAGTATCAGTCGATATCAGAAAACTGATATAAACTAGTATCAGTCGATATCAGTCAACTGATATAAACTAGTATCAGTCGATATCAGTCAACTGATATAAACTAGTATCAGTCGATATCAGTCAACTCATATAAACTAGTATCAGTCGATATCAGAAAACTGATATAAACTAGTTTAAATCCAGATAAAACAGCGCTGACAAACAGCAGAAAAACACTGTGTGCAACGATACAGTCAGAAGGCTTTTCAATCTAAAAATCTCCATAGTTTACCATGGATTTACTGTAGTAACATTAACTGTACCATGGTAATGTGGCAGAAATCTTTGGTATTTATATCAAATGTATTATATTAATGTAGATGTGTATTACATGTATTAAAGGAATAATGGAATGTAATTACAGTATATTTGTGATTAAGCCAGCGTTTGTGCTTTTATAATTAATGTATTTAGACTACTGTTTTACATATAAATAGGCTACCTTAAACCATATAGTTGCCTTTTATTATATGGGCTATATGTGTGGTTTTAACTCTGCTTATCGTGATATAAATGTTTGCTACATGGAAGAACAATTTTTCATTTTAATAAAACAAACAGTCAGAAAAATTGTAATTCACCAAATAAAAAAGGAGGTTGTTGCTATTTTTTACAGATGTTACCGATTTTGATAATAAACATAAATGTACATCTGCATCCTAACTCAAACTTCTACTGCCAACTCAATGTCAAATGTGCATTTATACAAAACATTTATATTATTATTGCATATACCCCCCCCCCCCCCTCATATTCATGTACAAATATGATAATCTGAGCCCCCTGTATGATATTTATAAATATATATATATATATGGTCGTGTATAAATGTCATACAGGGGGTTGGGGGTTCTAAGATTATCATATTTGTACATGGGGGGGGGGAAATAATACTTATTTTCCACCATAATTTGCAAATAAATTCTTTAAAAATCCTACAATGTGATTTTCTAGTTTTTTTTTCTTATTTTGTCTCTCGTAGTTGAGGTAAACATATGATGAAAATTACAGGCCTCTCTCATCTTTTTAAGTGGGAGAACTTGCACAATTGGTGGCTGACTAAATACTTTTTTGCCCCACTGTGTATATATATATATATATATGTGTGTGTGTAAACCGCTCTATAAAAATAGTACTAGTGTTAGTCACATGCACGTCAAATGGAGACTGTGGTATCAGTGCTTATCAGCGATGCAAACGCTAAATAAACAACTACTGAATGACCAAATTTCCTGTAGTGCGGAAAAATCAGACGCTAAAGAGCTATTTTCAAATTAATAGTTACATTACATCTTTTCACAGTTGTCAGGTTAATAACACCCATTATTTCTAGTAAGCATGACACACACATGGACTATATGCATATACATTTATTGAAAACTTTAGAAAACAAAGTAACAAAAAGCGCATCAGTGGGTCCTGACTCTTATTATTCGGACTACTTGAACAGGTGCAAATTTACAGCATTTGTGATCATGTTGAGCACGTCAATCAATGAATCTCAATCCCAATCCTGGTCAGTACTACTCATAATTCACACATTGGTGCACCTCTCCATTTTGGTTCACAGTTAAAAATCAGGGCACAAACATTTTAATACATCGCAGCACCTAATCTATATTTTGTATCAAAATACAGGGACGTATTGTGAAGTGGGGCACTGGTAAAATAAATATGTTGAGTTTAAAAGCACGTGGTAATGAGACGTTTAGGTCACAGCACACTCGGAAAAGATGGAAGCAATATGCACATATAAAAATATCAAAAAATGTGTGCGCTGGTGTGCTTGAGTCTGTCCTAAGATCTCCTCGTGTCCATATGGTCAATGTTATACAGCAAGTCGAGTCAGTCAGCCGAATCATGTTTCTTTCCCAGGGGTCTGAAAATCGGACCATAATTATGAGATGACTATACGGCCATATTGACAGATTTACATACATTTTAGGTTTGATTCTGACGTCTGTATTACACTCACCCCTGTTTTAGATCCATGTTGGTTTCTTGCGTCCTTTAGGCTTGAACATCCACCAGCTCAGGTGGCATAGGAGATTTCGGGTGTTTGCTTTCAAAATGCTGTTTAAAGGTCTTAGGGTCTGGCATCTGTGTCTGTACAAGGAATAACAACGTTTCTTATTAAGGTAAGAAAAGTCTGAGATACAGTGACACCTCAGAGAACGAACTCAAACCAGTGACCCTTCGGCCATAGCTTGAGTCACACAAACTCTCACCCTGCAGACAGGACATGAGTAGACCAGCGCTGCTTTGGCTGCAGTCTTCTGATCTGCTCCTTGACCTTTCTTCTTCTCAGCTGCTTTCTTTGCGTTCTTCTGTTGAGACTGGATCTTCTGCTGGCCCCGAGCCATTGCCTTCTCTGAAACACATACATCAGGCATACTACTCACTCAAGCACAGTCTCACTCACCTTTCATTGTATCTTTCGTTCCACAGAGTGAATGGTGACAGACTGAGGAAAGCCATAAAGGATTGAAACAACATTTAGATAAGAAAATTATGACAAATTTCATTTTGGGGTGAATTATCCCTTTAAAATATGCCTAAAGCGATAACTACCTGATTTACACATATCAGAAAATAAAATATCATAACCATAATCAACGTAAAAAGCGTTATAGATATTTATAATCAATGTAAAATACACGTTCACAAACGTATAAATCACGAGAAGTGTCTTTTAAAGGAAGAAAACCCCAAAATCACAATATAGAGACCGCGAAGATAACCTCACACTAGCTAACGTTAGTAAGTTAACGTTAGCTCATCCGCCTGAATCAAAACTGATCCAAACGGAGCAGTGGCGATGTACAAAACGGCTCAGATTAAAAATAACATTATTATTATTAACCACAAACGCATTTAAAAACAACGAACATGATATTTATACGGTGAAACGTGGCAGATTTGTCAATATTTAAAGGCAATACCTCGGCGTTAAGACACGGAAGGAAGTGAAGCTCGACTGACGCAGTTCAACAACTTCCGTCGGAGAGACTTGCATAATAAACATATGTGGCAGGATAGGTGGGTATATCTGTACAATATACAAAAACAAGCTGGTTTATTTAAAAATAGTTATGGTAATAGAAGATATAATAATTTATCGTCTGAGAATTGGTCATTCTAACCTCCACAAATCACTCCAAATGATAGGGGAAATGATTCTGGTCAGTGCAATACATGTGGACTTAACTGTAGAGCATGTAATAATCAATTGCTTGGCATATGAAAGTGAAAGAATTCAATTTGGGAAACAATTCAATTTCTGTTGGCATAGAACCTTTAACTTTGCAGAATATACTTAACAGTTCTTACTAAGGATATAAAGCTCTTGTTTCTTTTTTGAAAGCAACAAAGTTATATAAGAAAATATAGAAAGGTAAAATTTAGTTGTTTTTTTTTCGTTTTTACTTCTGATATCAATGCCTCACACTCCATCCCAGTAGGTGGCGGAATATGCACCAAAGCTGGTTTTCCAACCGCCATTAAACGTCAAAGAATAAGAAGACCTACATAATACAAGTTTTCCTCAAATACTCAAATTGATAAGATGCTCAGGCCCGAGATGGATAAAGTTTATTGAGTACTTGTATTTATTCTATTTGTATTATTTTAATATTTGTATGTGACTGTGTTTTGAAGATGGAGTATTCCCAAACAAAATAAGTAATACATGTTAGTCTCTGTGTGGCTGCAGTATTTAGTGATGGGAGAAACGGAAATCTGAAGTCTGAATCTGGAAATCAAAAGAAACCATTCATTCGTGAAAGGATTGTCTCGAAACACCACGCGCGGAGGCCATCTGCTGGTCACATGCATGTTAACGCAATGAAGAAACACAGCAACTAATGCTAGGAAATGTCATATTATATTACATATTATATTTACACATGAATCTTCGCAGGACATGTACATTTTAAATTATGAGAAATATGTTTGTTTGT